>CANNZV010001615.1:0-51546 GCA_947561585.1 Caprella mutica | reverse complement strand
ATATTTCTTGTTCCAAATTTCAAGTTCCTGGGTGTAATCATTAGTCACCTTCACTTCAATCAACAGTGCAGTGTTTTATCTAGGAAACTATCTTGAGCTGTACGCGTAATTCGTAGGGTGTCCTGTTATGTCCCGGGGAAGTACTGAAAATTTTTCACTATTTTATCTGCACTTGATTTATGGCATTTCTGTTGGGGGGGGGGGGGGGGGGGGGGGTGCGGATCAACAAATATTGGAAGAGTTGCTGCAATGAATAATAGTGTGCGCTCTCATTAATTTGGCTCAGTGTATAATGATTGTTTTGTACCATATCCATGTAATCACGTAAATAATTATTTTTGATCTCTGCTTTCCATAACCCAGGTAACATTGAGATATTCCCGGAATAATCCTGCAATATCTATATATTCCCTCATTATCCGCTATCGTAAAATGATATAGAGGAAATATTTCAGGGATTAGTGAGAATGAGTTGATCCCCTAATGATATCAAGGAAATATTCCAGGAATTAATGAAAACTAGTTGATCCCTTTCCGATATCGAGATAATATTCCAGGAATTAGTGAAAATTAGTTGATTCCCTATTGATATCGAGGGAATATTCCAACAATTACAGAAAATTTATTGATTCCCTAAAGATATTGAAGGAATATTCCAGGAATTACTAAAATTTAGTTGATTCACCAACAATATCGAGGGAATATTCCAGGAATTAGTGAAAAATAGTTGATCCCAAAAAAATATACAGGAAACTATTATAAAAGAAAAAAGAAATAATCTATGAAAGATGAAACTATATTTATCGATGATAACCTATAGATAAACTTGAGTTATCATATTGCATAAAGTTCATTAAAAATCCTACTTCTACTGTGTCCAGGATGGTCGAGTGGCTAGCGTCGCAAGAAGAAGTCAACAAGATGCTGGTTTGAGACCCGGAAACATCACTTCATTTCTTCCTCCATTTATTTCCATTTAATTTGTGTGTACCAATATGCATCATTCAACTAATTCATGTAAAGTCAAACGTACACGTACAAATGTTGTATATGCTAGGAAATATTAATTTTGGTTTTCTTATTTTTATATCATTCCTCTATTCTCCCTTGATATCGAGGGAATATCCATTCACTTTCATGTTTTCATTCCCTTGTTAATGAGGGGATAACTGTTTTGATATTTCTTTTCTGTTCCCTTGATATCCAGGGAAGATTCCAGGAATGTTTATATTTTAATTCCCTCTTGTTCCCCATGATATCGAGGGAATATCCATTCACTTTCATATTTTCATTCCCTTGTTAATGAGGGGATAGCTGTTTTGATATTCCCTTTCTGTTCCCTTGATATCCAGGGAAGATTCCGGGAATAAATAATAAAATGTCCCATAAAGATCCCCTTGATATTAAAAGGGAATAACACCTTATCGCGAAAGTGTAAAATAGGAATATTCCAGGGAACAATATAGGGGATATCAGGGGAATATCGCTAGGGATAACCCGGGAATATCAGAGGAACAATCAAATGTTACCTGGGATATAACAAGCGCAGCTAATGACTATATGTTCTATATAAAGGTGTTATTGTGTAATGGTGAGTGTTTAACAATATATATCACAATAAAATATGATCCTTGACAATTTACAATCTTTATTTTTAAATTCAATTTTAAATTTTTTTTTTATCTGAAACTATGCAGTCACATGTAGAAATTAATACATATTTTTTTATAATATGATATTTTCGATGATATATTTATATCTTTTGGAAAATTTTGTCAATTTTTCAAAATATAATAAATTTGTTAGTTTTCGATCAAATGGTTTGGTTTATGGTCTAAAACATCTGTAATGCAAGCCCAAATGATTCATGCATCTCTAATATTAGAATTTCATAATAAGTTTTGAGAATTTCATTTTCCTGCTTTCCTGAAGAAGTAAACATATTTTTCACATATCCGCCCCACTATAACTGCTAGCTGTGTTAAACATTAAGCGCTGTGAGGCTCAACCAGGAACTTTCCAATGAGTTCACTCCAACACACACAGATTTAACTTGGATCTTTTTTATTATTAAATAGAAACTTTAGATAATTTGCGGATAATTCATATTCTTCAAATTTACCGTTCTTTAGATAATAATTAACTGGGTTTTTCTACAATTCAATACAATAATTACATGTAGATAATAAAACAATTTTAACCCAATTCTAATATACTGAATCAATCTGTTTAATACACTTGAACAAGTTATATGTCTTTTTGTAAATAAACGATTCAATTATGAAGTGTTTTCTCTTACTAGCTGAACCATGTTAGTCGAAGCAAAATTATTATAGTTTCTTATCTATCGGCACATATTAAATATGCACACTGAGTTAACTTATGGAATGAAATCCAAGTGTTAGCTGATCGACTGCCTTGGACCCTCAAGAGTTAAACCCACTCTATAACCGATGGAATACTGAACAAGAATGATGTTTAAGTGTTCGCTGATTGAGTCTATCAGGCACTTGCGCTACACTTCACTAGATATGGTAAGGACTACTGAACAGGCTAGAATGTTCTCAGGCCCGTTTTATAGTAAGGATGAAGGCCAAAGAACCAGCATTTCCAGGATTCTGAGTGGTAAAATGCATTTCACAGTTTTGAGAAGCGGTGGGATCAAAGCTGAAAATAATTGAATTCGTGATCTTACACTAATTTAGCGGTGACCGGTATATTCCACCCTAGGTATATTTAATCCCAGTAAGTTCCACCCCACTTCACGGGTTAGGTTTGGTTAGTAATAAATATATTTGATTTATTAATATTTTATATAATACAAGTTTATTTGGATTTTCATTGTAGCAAGTTAAACCTTTTGTTGATTAATCACAAGCTGTATATTTTTCACAACACATGACGTGATAGAACAGCGGAAAGAAAGGTTGTGTGAACGCTCTTTATCAGTTGAGATATTTAGTTTTTCAATCACAAGCTGATTTCTTCTACTAATGCTGAAACAACAGCGATATTAACTGTAAGATGGTGTCATATTAATTATAGTACTTCTTGATATTTTTATTTTATTTTGAATTGAATATTTTGACTTCGAGTAAATGTGGTGAAAAATGGTTTTTGACCGAAGGCATCTTTTTACATCTTTTTTTCTGTTTGACCAGGAGGTTTTAGATAGGAAGGTAAGGATTATTGCACTTGGTTTTAAGACTGGCTATATTATTGCCTTTTTTACATGGACAGATTTTGACCACGTGAGTTTTTATCCTAGAATAAAAAACAGCAACTTATAAGCAATAAGAGAAAACATTGAAAGAGTTGTCTTTGCCAGCCGAACACCTCCACACCTCTTCCAACTATTGTTGTAAGACCTTATACTGCAGTTTCATGTTAAGAAAGAATTAATATTGACTTACTCAACATGTAAACTTTCAAATAAACTGCCATAGTATGAATATAAATATTTTTGTCCATTAGGATAAAATTTCAAATGAATTTAGCTACCTCTAAATACTGTCCAAATTTCTCAGGATATCGTCTGAGTTATTTCTTCATGGGTACTCAGTATTTCACAAATGACCATCTAAAAATAAAATCTTTAATTTTTATTTTCACCCAAATGAGCATTTTCACTGGGGTGGAATTTACCGGGGTGGAATATACATAAAACCGCATTTTGCACTTAAATTTAGAATGTTATATCCTAACATCCCTTTCCGGATTGTGTCATTCAATGAGTTGAATTAAACTAAAGTGAAAGTTATATAAAGTTATTATAAGTTAAAGTTATATAAAGATAATGTTATATAAAGTTGAAGTTATATTTCTGAGTTGTAAAGTTAAAAAAAATTCAGCGTATTAAAAATTGATTAATTACTTTAATTAGGTCGATTATTAATACACAGGTTTCTCATTATGTCAACACGCTTAGGTTCGTCACCAATATCAGATATAGGCTATATAGGTCACTCAGGTTAGCTATAGTTATAGTCTAATATAAAATAGGTAGTCACACAGTATGAAGCTTTAAAGAATTATCAGATAGGATAACAAAGGAATATTGACCAGATATACATATATTATATGTAAGCAACAAAAGGAAATTATTATAGGGATACAAACAAGTTACCACTGTTGAGACTCCCTAACACATAACGTGAATCTGGCAATCTCTATCAACCTAACACATTATCAATGAAAGCTGAAGAAAATCTGACCAGATATTCCATCAAATATCGGTAAGATTTTGACAACCCTAAGCAGGTCTTAGGGTTATAAAATTAAAGGGGAGCGTGTGACATAATCAGATTTTCTCATAAATAATAATTCCGTATATTTTGTTCCACCTTGAAAATGAATTCCAGCCGTTTTCTCCGATGATTTCTTAAAGAAAACTACTCTTTTATGGCAGGACTCATCTTTATTTAGTGTGTTTTATTTACAGTCCAGTGGAGTTGAATTTTGATACGATATGTAAAATTAAATCCTAAGAAACTTTTGTTTGTGATATTTTTTTTTGATAAAATGAAATATTTTTTTTTTCAAAATTCAATTTTTTAAAATTTTACCACGATTTTCAAATTTTGTTTCAATTTCCTTTTTCTTTTTTCTCAAATTGAATATGATAGTATTGTCCACAATTTAATCAGAAAACCTTTTTAGATATTTTTATTATATAATATATTTCAAATGGAATAAAAAAGTCGTCAATTTTTTATATTAATTTTGAAATATCTTATACCCTGAAAATAAATCTATAAGAGCGTTGGAATTATTATTGGCATTTATATTATCTACAATTTGAGACAAAAGAACAAAAAAATATTTGAACTAAAATTGGAAAAAAGGAACAAAATATTACTAAGATTTCGAAAAATTTGTTTTACAATTTTTAATATTCATTTTATCGAAAACATTTCGTGACCAATAATTTCTTGGAATTTAATTTTACATAATATATCGAAATTTTGGCTTTATTGGAGGGTAAATAAAAAAATCTTCTATGTCCTAAGAGTATTATAATTAGAAATAGGGAAATGATATGCACCACATATTAAAAAATGAAGATTAATATTAATTAAATAATGACATCCATCTCATAAGTCCCTTTTCAACCTTTATCTATCAGATCTACTCTTTCCCAATCGAACTTCTTCCGCATTTTCTCATTTGCTAACGATCTGATACAAATCTTCCATCTCTGTCTCGTCAGTACCGCTGCCACAAAATTGCAGCAGTACCTTCACCGGTTGGAAACCAAGTTATCCATCTACATTACTTTAGAGTCTCCCTATAAGTACAGCCTGTAACCCCACATCACTCTTCTAAGTTTTCCAATCTACGTACATCCTACTATCAAGATCCTTAGAGTCATTGTCGACCTGGGCATGACTTTTTAAAATTATTTTACGGAAGTCACCAACAGGGCCAAATCATGGTTGAGCGTCATGAAAGCTCTGTCTTTAACAATTAGGTAAATACACAACCTGCTTCCAATCAACATCAGTGCTCTACATACTCTAATAATATCTGTGTCGCTGTATACCGATCAGCTAACCTTCCCTTATATCCTAACTTTGTATTCAGCTCGCTCTCTTTGTATTCATCATATTATTTGCCTGGATGAGATTTCCCTTTCGATGGAAGATCAAGTTCATCTTGCCCGAAATCATTGTGTTCATTAAACTGCCCTTTTTATTTTACGAGTACTTGCGTTGGTATAGAACCTGCAAATAAGACGAGGTTTTCCCAACGAGATCACTAGACTAACATCGTCCGCTCTAAGAGCGGCCGGATGTGATACAGAGGCCTCAGCTGTAAGTATTTCTTATTGTGTACCTTTTTTATCGCTTTCTATTTATTAATCATTTTTAGTCTCTATATAGATTAATCAGGATGCGTTATTTCAAGGGGACCGTCCCAGAAGAAATCTCAAAATTTTATCATTTTTTTTTATTGTGTAAATAGTTGCTTTATAACTTTCTTATAGTGTGTGCAAAATACCAGAGGTATCGTGTAACTCCAACCCTCCTGGGGAGAGGGAGAAAGGGAAAAGAGGGTCGGGGGTAGGGAGTCAATATGTACTCTAAAAACTATCTCTCAGCCAATTATAATTCGTAATAATTAATTATCTCGCTATATCTGGTATCTAACTTACCACTAATAACACGCCCACTAAGGTTTGCAAAGAAATAAGTTACCCGCAGACCTTCGCGAGAGTAGTATGCTGCGTGCCAGATTACCAAATTTTGAATGGGAGATTACTCGTTACTTCAGATATCTACAAATCATGTAATTCAAAAGCCTGAGGCTTTTTTTTTGGTGGAAGCTACGGCTTTGCGGTTTTTTGCATTCTATTCTCCCCGGTATTATCTACAAACTTTGGAAGAGTTTTATTCAATATTCGATATATCTTTCAAAATATTGAATTTTGAAATTTATATTTTTTCAATTTCTTTTTTTCATTAAAAAATTTCAAAAATTCGAAAACCAATCCGAAAAATAAAAAAAACGCTTCCACAGATTGTAGAGAATGTTGTGGAGAATCGAATGCAAGAAACCATAATGTCATAGCTACAAAATTGTAGTAGCTATCCATTTATTAATTTAGACACTGTTCGAAATTTGTTCGAAATTCGAATAACCCGTTTTCTATGGGTCGAATCGAAAAAGTTTCAGGACACAAAAACATCTTAGAATTTATCTTATATATGTGTACAAAGTTTCACAACCGTATCTTCAATAATAAAAAACTTTTCAAAATCTGGGAAGTGGAGGCCAACTTACTGAAGTATACCACCAACAACAACCAAATTCTCATTATTCTATCAAAAGATTTAAATTTGAAAATATTTCAAATTCGATGAACATCAGGAAATATATAATAACTTACATGTATTGTAAAAAAAATGATATTGGTTTGATAATATTGATAGTGTTTTAAAGTTTTACAGATGAAATTTAATATATAAAGTTTGAATAAAGATGAGTTTGTCAAGATTTTTTTTTATAATTCAATTACTAATGGTAACAATAGCAACTTTTTTTATTTTTTTTAAATAGCTGTATGTATGGCTTTATAGATTAGAAGAGTTCACAATTATTTAGCGTAATATATGAATATCTGTTAGGATGTGGTAACTGACAAAATATAGCTGATAGAAAAACCCACTGATAAGCAAAAGTAAAACAGTGCAGTAAGACATAAACCTGCAGTGATATTGCCGTCCATTAACTTTCACTCCTCATCTTGGTTGTTTCTCAGTGATTGAAGCTATCTATAATTTGTGATATTGATAACTGAAGGTAATTAATTAAAGTATTTATCTCTCATTTCGACAATTTCCCTTATACCAATTATTACCAGGGATTTTGAGTAAAGGATTAAGTCACTTAAATTAGACTATTTATTCACCAATATGAGATAGATTCATGACTCTATTTGCCTTTTAATTAATATTCACTGTGAATAATTTCCTAATTACATATAAGGAGGAGGTTATTCGTTTTTTTTTCTAACATAAAATTTCGTTTAAAGGATTATTACAAAGAACATTTTTCATTTGAATATAAGAGGTTTGACATGCATTCAAGGATAATTGGCGGACAAATACTGTGAACGATCTATTTATCATTTATTAGAAAAGGTATATCTAAAAATGGATTCTTTTTGAGTCAGAGAATTAGAAATTAAATAATCGCAATTAAATTATCTTATACCTCCTCTATGTGCCTGATATAATTACGGGGGTCTTCTCAAATTCAGAAATTTTTTACTTGTTTGCAGATTGTTCTGATATTTAAAAGTATATGTAACTTTTGAAAATAAAACATTTGGTTGTTTATTTTTTCGATTTGTGCATAGGTTTCATGGAATCGAAGATTTTTTAAACAAAATCAAAAATTTAAGGATGTACGCTACAACGGAAACAAAGACAGTATTAGAATCATCGTAACATTTATAAAAAATATAATTTCCAATTTCAATTACATGTTCATTTGATAAGCGATTTTAGTTGCCTAACTTCAAACTTTGTTTCCCTTATAGCTTGAAAATTCATTGACTTCTATTCATTTTAAGGTTGACAATTAGTCACTTTCTACAGGAGAGACAAAAACGTAAATTAATTAGGTAAAATATTAATTTTTTCACTGGATAAAATTTGAATGGTATTTTTATCATTGTTCTGAGACCTAAAATAAAATTCCTGAATGATGGGGTTTCTAGTGCTCGTTGATAAATTTAAATTTTGGACATGAAAACCCACTACCTACAGAAACTTTTTCAACAACTGAAAAATGATTATGTTCACCAAATTTGATGATATGAACCCCCTTAAGGATAATATTTAGAATGTTAGACAGACCCATACTCTATTTGCTCGTCAATTACAGGATATGGGTAAAGAAGATAAGAAAATGTACATAGTATATAATCAGTTGTGGACAAAAATATATCCTAATTTCTTTGTACAAAGGAAAAATTCCAAGCATCTCTCTTGAATGTGTGAGAATTAATATAATTCTTGATGAGTTTCTAATTCTTGATTTTAATTGGCTGGAATATTATGCCAATAAATCACACTCAAACTTTAGGAATCTTCAGTCAAGAAGTTTAACCAATTAGATAGAATTGAAATTTAGAAACCGTACAGAGACGATGGAAATTAAAAAGTAAGCATGAATAACAAGATTTATTTTGAGCATCGCATAACTCAAAAAGTAATCAACAAAATTGCATGAAATTTGATGGAAAGATTGCTCATTAAGGTCAAGTCCAAAGACATTTATTAAGCTACCATTGCTTACTCACTCCACTACTATGAAGAATCAACCCGCCAGTTTTTTTTTTCAGACTTTCATTTCTCACGAACCAAGGCCGAAAATTAATGAAGACTTACAGACTAACTTTCATATTCATAACGTATAGTGTCGGAATATACAGTACGTATCAAAAGTGTTTGCAAATTACTAAAATTGGTATTAGTTGCAAAAAATATTATTTTATTCTGATTTTCTAATGGAATTGTGATCTTCAGAATTTATCATTTATTCCTCTGTGAAAAACTCGAGTAAATAGGCTTACAAAATAACAAAAATAATTGACTCAATAAAAGGGCCAAAAAGTGTTTAATATTACATACAAATAATATTTAAAACATTTTACGCTGGTACAGGTATCAATTAATTAGATTCTTAATGTTTAATGAGTTTTACACATTGTTCTATCACCTCAACTAATCATTTATCAAATAGGTTTATTTCTTAATTTATGAAGGCGTTATTTTAGAATAAATTTCCTTAAACCATTGTCAGAGCTCTTGTTTGCTCGTCAATTGTCCTCCATTCGCATAAACCTTTCTTTTGGTGGTGGACCACAGATTCAGTTTTGGGTTAATGTTAGGATTCTGTAGAGGCCAATCCTTGTGCTGTGAAGTTAGGTTATCTGGTGTGTCCCGGTAGTGTCCGGGTCACAGGGAGGCCGCATTTCGCAGGTAACAGGCCGCCATCGTCGGCCGCTTCCACATGTCACGGACCCCGACAATCTGGTACATCACAAGAAGCGGCGCAAGCGGCCGGCAGACCTCCATTAGTTGCCTCGAATCGTCGGGTGCTTCACCACATCTCTGACAGTAATTCGAGGCACTGCCTCCTATCATGTGCTGGTAGCTCTGAACGGTAGGGTGGTGCCCGCAACGCAACCTCGAAAGGTTGACCAGTGACCATCTAACTCATGTAGAATGCCCCCTTCGAGAAGTGGACAGCCGGAGGCAAGCCACCGAGCACCGAGTTTGCACCCCTTTCCGCAATGGAGGTGGCCTTGAAATGGGTTTGGAGGAGCTTCTTTTCAGATGTATTGGCTGTAGGTGGCGGGATGTCCCCCAACATTGATGCGAAGTGCTGAACAGGTGGAATGCGAATCTGTCTGGCAGTAGACAGAGGATTACTTAGGTGGTGGCACGGGTGTTCCGGTTGACTCGCTCCAGCAATGAACTGGCCTTCCTGGACACCCAAATACCGAAGTAGACCTGTTGCAATTCGGGGGAAGCGTTCTGTGTACGCTGGAGAGAGTCGACGTGGACCGCGGCAGAGCAGACGGCCATGGGCGGACTCACTTAGTTCCTGACTGGCATAATGAATTGCTTGTACAATAGGGTGAGCCAATAAATAGGGGTTTCGAGCAAACTTCAAAATCTTCATGTGGAATAGTTGCACTTAATGTCCGTTGCACGAGATGTCCGTGGACGAATTGTCCGTGGACGAAATGTGCGTGCACGATATTTTATATGAATGGTTTTATTATTTCCATCGTCTTTCCATATAATTTTAAACCAACAATGTACTTCCTCAAAACATAATATGACTTTTGTTTTTGACCTTCGTAGACTTCAATTATTCTCCTCTTCTATCTCTCTTTACCTCTTTATTCTTCTCTTCTATCTGGAAGACCCCAGTTGCTCTATCCTGAAGCTGTCTGTCGTAAATTGATAAGAAGGGGTGGCGTTCCTTGGACCCCGAACTATTGTAATTTGGATTACGTATTGTCTTTTTTCATTTTTACCACGTTTATCATATTTTTCTAACGATACCTGCAGTTTTAGAGGATAGCGCTACTAGGGTTATGCTCTTCAACTACAAGGTCTTAGATTTTATGTTAGATAGGCTCGTAGGCTTCATTTATTATCACCTGTTCATTTTCCTCTTCCATCTGTGAGTGCAGCAAGCGTTGCTTGTGCCCCTTTTCGTCTGGTTCCTTGGTAAGTGGCTGAATTTACGGAGTAGCATATCCGCATCCATTAGTATTGTCACCGACGGTGTTAAGAGACTTTGTTCATGGAGCCACTTCCCTTCATGACTGCTTATTTCTGTCCATTGTATTTAATTCTCTTTTGACGTCAGTGATATGGCTTTTGGTTCCTACACTAAAGTAATTAATTTATAATTTAACTTTCATTTCACAAGTAATCTAGAATTATCTAGATTCTAGAACTAAGAAAACATAAGTTCTCATAATTATAATATTTTTCAAAGAATATAATTCTCTGTTAAAGCTAAAAAGTTGATTGAAGAAACATTATATGTAAATTATTATAACATATTATATAAATTATTAATAATACATATAAATCATGATAACAAGATCTGCTAGCTGTAATATAATGCAAGTAAGTTTCTCTGGTAATCCATGGTTTTAGTTTCAGTTTGTGTAGCTAAATCAATCAATTATCCTTTTCGGTCAATTTTGGTTCGATCGATTCTCCATTCGAACAATTGTTGTTCGCTCAATTATCCTTTCGATCAATTTTCCATTTGACAAATTTTCCATTCGGCCAATTTTCCATTCATCCAATTTTCCACTCGACCAATTTTCCTTTTGATCAATTTTCCATTCGACTAATTTTCCATTCGACCAAGTTTCAATTCGATCAATTTTCCATTCGATCAATTGCTTTCGATAAATTATTTTCGGTCAATTGCTTTCGATCAATTTTCCGGATCCTGCGTCATCATATATCAATTTCTAATAGCAGAAAATAGTCATTAAGCGCAAAATGTGTATTTTCAAAGCAGATGGTTATTAATTAAGAATATGCTTTATTTTTATGAGGTAATTTAAAGTGAACGTTCAAGATTTTATATGAGTCAAGTTACCGAATTGGGGTGATCTATTTTAAATAGTATATGAATAATTTGTGATAAAATCTGTTCCTGAAGTTGAATAGCAATTTTATTTTAAAGTTTGAATGACATATTATATCCTTCAGTGTCCATAAAATATAGTTAATAATTTGTTAGTAGAATGTTATAAACACCAAATTTAATTAATTATGTTAACCTGTTAAACCCAAAAAAAAAAACAATTTATTTTAACTATTTTGCTACAATTATCATTAACTGAAATTATAAATCATTATCTATTTACATAAAAGTCCTCAAAAACTGAAGTCAACTACATATGGATATCGCTAGAATTTTCTGACTATTTTCCATATTTGTAAATAAGGTAACTTACATCATGGGTACCTTATTTCCTTTCATCTTCGAGATTACTAATATTTTTGTTCATTTTCAGGCTGTTACAAGGAGGAAAACTGATGACGAATGATAAACTAATCGAAATGGGTGAGTTCGAATATAAAATTACTCTACTTCAACGAACCAAGTGGAAGAGTTATTTATTTTTTCAAAAAATTAAGCTGCTTTCACTAGAATAGAATAATAGATGGAACAATGAATTAATTTTTATATGATAATTAAAAACTGTAAAATAGCAATATATTTATTTACCTATAATGGATCATAAACGATAATTACACTCTCATAGGATTTAATACTGTAAAATTATATTGCTATTTGTGCTGTATATGGGTGTTCATTGTTCATTTAAAGATGACTTATTTCCCAGACAGTACCTCATCTATATTCTTCGTTCCCAAATCAAATCCTATACATGATAGGGAAATGATGACGAACGTCCAACTATAAAAGGTTATGTATTGTTATTAACTTTAAGCACAGCATTACGAATGGTGATATGTTAGCAGATCAGATATGAGCCTTTCCCATCTCTGTTAAGGACTGTACTAGGTCGTTTCGTTACTGGACGTTTCGTTACTAGGACGACGGTTCGTTACCTGATTTTTCGTTCCTGGACGAATGATTTTTTCATTTTGAAATGAACTATAGACTCTAAGTTATACCAATCCCATGGTTCTAGGTATATTCCACCCCGGAAAATTCCACCCCGGTATATTCCACCCCAGGTATATTCCACCCCGGTATATTCCACCCCGGTAAATTCCACCCCGGTATATTCCACCCCGGTATATTCCACCCCAGGTATATTCCACCCCGGTAAATTTCACCCCTGTGACAATGCTCATTTAGGTGACAATAAAAATTCAAAGATTTTTTGGATGGCCATTTGTTAAATAATTCGTACCGATGAAAAAGTAACTCAATCTCAAGTCAATTAAATTTCATCCTAATAGAATTACAAATATTCTTAATATCTTAGTTTATTTCAAAGTTTACGTGTTGAACAAGTTTATATTAATTCCTTTCTGACATGAAACCGCATATGTGCTCCTACACCAATTGTTGGATGAGGTGTGGAAGTGGTCGACTAGCAGAGACAACCGACTGAATGTTTTCGCTTTCGATAATAAGTTGCTGTTTTGGATTCTAGGACCAATTTCCCCGTGGTCAAAATCTCTTAATGTGAAAAAGCAATTAACCTCCCAGTCTTAAAACCCTGTACAATAATCCTCATATCGATCCCTATCGAACACCTCCTGGTCAAAAAAAAAAAGTATAAAATGCCTTCGGTCAAAAACCACTACTCTCACAAGAAGTTAAAATACCAAATTCAAAATGAAATAAATATAACAATTAATATCGCTGTTGGGTTGGCAACAGGGAAGAAAATCAGCTTGAGATGGAAAATCTAAATACCTCAACTGATAAAGATCATTCACTTAACATTTCTTTCTGCTGTTTTGTCACATGTGTAGTGAAAAATTTAAAGCTTGTGATTAGCCAACAAAAGTTTCAATTTCATACAGTGAAATGTAAGTTTCCCATATTATATATAATATTAATAAATGATAAATATTAATAACTAACCAAACCTAGCCTGTAAAGTGGGAGGAATTTACCGGGGTGGAATATACCTAGGGTGGAACATACCTAGGGTGGAATATACCGGGGTGGAATTTACCTGTGTGGAATATACCGGTCACCCAATCCCATACATTATAAATATATTCAAATATGTAATTGACCGTATTTGTAAATAGTAAATGAGAATTAAAAATATGAAGTTAAAATGTTATATCGAGAATATTTATTATCTTCGCAAAATTTCGGAAGGTTATGTATTTTTTCCATTATGTTATTTTCATTCGGTGACTTGTAACACCTGCTAATCGGATTTTTACCTTAACGTTAAAACATTTTCAGAAATATCAAGAGCAGAGAAATTTTTCAATGTAAGCAGTATATATTTATATATAGAGTAAGCTATGAGTTCTCGGATTGAACCTCATTTTCGGTCATGCGAGGATAAATAAAATACAATTATTGTTATTTATCTCCTATATCGAATTGCAACCAAGTTATTTCCACTTCCAACTTTTCTAATCAAAGATATCAAGTGATGATTGTTAATTTTAATACCTCTGATTATTTTCAATATATAATCACATACTTAATTAGCAGAAGAATAAAATGTTTGTTTAATCCTTTCATTTTAAAGTAGTATATAAACATAGTGTATGAGATTGGTATAAATTATATAGTTTGCAACCCATTTCAAGGTGACAGGACAATAACCCCCCGCGTTCAAAAACCCCCCGTGTAATATACCCCCCGGACAAAAAAAACCGTACAAAAAAACCCCCGTACAAGAACCCCCCGTACAATAAACCCCCCGGACAAGAACTCCCCAAGCAAAAAAACCCCGGTGCAAAAAACCCCCGGTCGATATAAATAGCATAATTCATTCTAATTAATTTTCATTGATTTTTATTAATAAAATTACTATATGCTATAAATATAAAGAGATATAGTGCACCTTATGTTAGGTTAGCGGTCCGATTAGGGGGGTTTGGGGGGGGGGCTCGCCCCCCCCCCCCCCCCCGGCCAGGTTTGATAGCGACAAAATGTATACTGCACTTATTTTTTCTACAAAATAGGTAATTGGGTATACCTTACTTTGCAAAAAATTTGAAATATTTTCGAAGAAAATGTAATAATTATTGGTTCGCATTGAATAATGTTTGATATATTAATAAAAATGAATTATGCTATTTATATAGACCGGGGTTTTTTTTGCACCGGGGGTTTTTTGCTTGGGGATTTTTTGTCTGGGGGTTTATTGCACATTTTATTTTTGTCCGGGGGGTATTTGTCCGGGGGGTTTATTGCACGGGGGGGGGGGGGGTTGTCAAGGGGGTATTTTGCACTGGTTTTTTTTTTGCACTGGGGGTTATTTTCCTGGAATCCCATTCCAAGTAAAAAAAATAGTTCAAGTTTTATAAAAACAACAACGAAACGTCCTAGTAACGAAACATCCGTTAACGAAACGTCCGTTAACGAAACGTCTGGTAACGAAACGTCTGGTAACGAAACGTGCAGTAACGAAACGTCTGGTCACCGTTAAGGACTGAGTTCTGCCTCAGCCATAGTTGTGGGTCGTCCAACCAAATCACTAATCCATTTGGGCAAACAGTAAACCACGTGCATTCTAAAAGACATTAAGACTTATTTACTCTTTGTGTTTTATATAGAAAACGATTCATTTATTATCATTAGAATCCCTCCTCTATACATCATTATTACTCCTTGACACAAAAACATTCAACGTAAAGGTTGGAAGATATATTTACATTATTTTATGACTCCTTTTTCTTATGTAGCTGACTAAAATATTCACTAATTTGGAATGTTACAGCTTGATTCCACCCTGCTCTCAGTTAGCGAGTAATGGTCAGATACGAAATTTTTTTTGAGTGTGTACTGTATATAGGGTGGGTCATTTTTGAAATTCAAATTTATATTGAACAGATTGTAAAATATAATATTATATTTATATACAAGTTTGTGTGGTTTTGAATGTTCTATGTATTTAATATATTTAACTTTACAGAGCGTCCTTGCTGTGAATAACCTACTATTAAATGCTTCATACTTAGGGGACCAACCCATCAAATTTGGTTAAAATTACAGTTATTTTTTTGCTGGAAAAGGGTATTTAGGTAGTGTGTTTGCATGTCCCACAATTTTGGGGGCTACGAGCACTAGAATAGAAGGACTAGAATGGAGCGGTTGAGGGTTAAATAATCATGATTATATTTTGTTTCAAATGAAATGTTATGTAGTATACTTTAGTCAAATACAGAATGGGCCTCAAAAATGTTCCGATTTTTCAAATACTTATATATCTTTAGATAATGGACTGAAAAATTAATCTCTGTCTATTTTTCTCCGCCTCTTATTGTATTATTAAAAGGTAAAAACAATTTTGAACTGATGGATATAGTTTAAGAAGAGGTGAGCAAAAAGTGAGGGTGATTTTTTTGACATTGCACGAAGGTTATTCTTAGAGCTAACTCTGAGACTTTACTTACTATGAATGGCAGTGAATAAAAAAAGAGAAAAAATTTAATCATGACATTTTAATACACGGTACCTTACAGTTCTTCCTTGGAAACTATTTTGAAATAGATCAACTTCAGTGACATTTTTAATCTCATTGAAGTTTTCAATCCTAATATTCGTTCTTCGCTTGTTAATTGCATGGTTAAAGCCCGCTTCACACTTGCATTTTTAACACAGCGGAAAAAGGTCTTCTTAAAATGTGTTTACACTTGCATTTATTATTGCTGACCAAACTGTTTCTCTGCTGCTAACTATTTCGGTATTTTCGAGGGTATTCTCTATTTCAGCTTCTTTTCGAATTATTGCAAACATTTGTAAAGTTTCCTTGTCTTCGGTTCCAAGAGTAACAGACAATCCTTCCTTCCGTTCTTTACAAATTAAGTATTCATCCATCTATTACTAACAGTTTTTTAGCCTAAAATACATCATTTTTAAAATTTTCTGACAACCCCCACCACCTTTAAAATTTTGTTATTTTCTAATTTGAAAATAAGGGATATAATATAATAAAGAAAAAATCAGCATTAATTATAAATAGATCAAGTGTTAAGGCAAGTTAGATATGATCCCGAACTGTCAAATTTCTTGTAAAAATCCTCCAAAGACTTTTCAAGTGCCTGCCTCACATTCAAAATAAATATTTTTTTTGCCCAAACAGGATTTTGGTGGATTGTAATGTCACTAATGTGGTTGAAGTACTTGAAATTGGAACCATACTTGATTTTCTTTCAAATTATAATTATGTCCAGGTTGAATCCTAACTTGACTACTCTACTAGGTGAGAGAGTCAATATTCCTAAGGGGAAGAAATAAAAACTATTGAGAGAGTCAAGAATATATCTCCATTAAGATTATTACTATACAGACAATATAATTTTCACGTTGAAGAAATATTATTCCAAATATGAGAATTCATTTTAATTCTTTCGGTCCTGACGTTACCGCAGCATGCCAACATTCAATTTTTGCTATTGCGTACTACAGAATAATGAATGTATAGAAAAATTAAGATTACAGTTTTCAGTGGATTGAAAGGGTTATGGCAAAAAATAAATTTTATTTTAGTGCGGAGATACATTTGCGGAGATACATTTATGAGTATGAGTAATAAGCATAATAATGAGATAAAAACGATTAGCAATAAGCTTTTGTTTAATATTAAACATAATTCTTTAAAATAATTAACTCTATCTTTTCAGATGAACGGGAACAAGAAATGGAATCATCTTTGATAGAAGCGAAGAAATTGAGTGATTATGGCCACATCATAAGGAAATATAAGCGTGAATATTATAATCAACTGATTAATGAGGAAAATTATTCCACTTTCCTCCACTATGCGTCAGAAATAGGGTCATTGAAACTATTAAAGTCTTTAATAGCTAAAGATTGCCCATCCGAATGCACTTTTCGGATAAAATTGAAAACTAAAATTATGACAGAAGCAATTAACTTGCCAAACATAAATGGAGAAACTGCTCTCCACATAGCGGCTAAGAAACTCAATCCTGCCATCATCAAATTCCTTCTGGATGCGAAAGCTAACCCTAACCTAAGGGACGATGACGGGAACACTCCTTTGCATTATCTTGCCAAAAAGATATTGTGTGATGACTATTCAAGAGAAAAACTATCTGATTCTTTAAACATCTTGATTGAACACCCAGATATAGATTTGAACCCGATAAACTTTAATAGGGAGACACCTTTGAAATTAGCATTCAATATAATTAACAATACAAATGACAATATGACAGATTTTGTTGAAGAATTTTTTCAGACTTTGATTAGCAAAGGATCAATTACTCATGATATGCCGGAAAATTTCTCTGTCATATTTGCAGAAACCATTAAAAATGTATCTACTTCATCTTTAAGAACTAAATCACCAACTAAAGTAATAGAAACAAAATTATACAATTGGATAGCTGGGAAAGAAATAAAGAAAATTCGAACATTATGGGAAGATCCTTCAAGAATGACACCAAAAACAAAAAATGAAATAAAAAGGTTGATTAATGGACGCTTTGGTTCAAAATCTATACTGGCCAGAGTAGTAAGTGATTGTGACGAGGAAGGTGTGAGCATTCTCTTGAATGAACTTGATGCGAATTTATTTGTAAAAGATGTAGATGGTGAAATTCCACTAAATGCATCGCTATCACTGAAACAATCAGCCATATCAGATCTACTAGTAGCAAAAATGAAAGAAAAACAAGGTGGGTCTTTGGATCTTGATGTTGTGCGTGAATCAAGCGACAAGGTTAAATCGTATCTAATTGCAAATGGCGCTTATATAGGGAATAAAGAAGATGAAATCAAAGACTTTTTATCTGCTAATATATTAAGAGATGCATTTGACCAATCAATTAATTCTTGTGATCATATATTCAAAGAATCGAGTGATCCTAATTCTACAGATCATCGTGTGAATCTCACCTATGACTTCCTATTTCCTAACTGCGGATCAAACTTAAAAGAATCAATCAAAGCAATTCGTTTGTTACTCAGCATAAGCAGGAAACCTGACCTTAAAGAAGCATTCAGACATCCTCTAATAGAAACCTATATTTGGTATAAATTTTCATTCATTGACTTGCAGTTTCTAATATATATATTAATTTATATTCTAAACATTATCTTAATAATGGTTTTTAAATCAACAAATAAACTGAATTCATATTGGACCATTTTAAACTTGTTGATTTTTACTTCATGCGTTTTATTGAATGAATGCCTCTCTATGATATTTCTACGAATGGAATATCTGAAAATATTCGACAAGTGGATCAAGTGGCTTATGATGCTAGCTATTTTTTGGCTCAGTTTTTACATAAATGTTCCACAAGATGATCTGCAAACTGATGAATGGTTTAATCATATTCTAGGATGGATCGTGCTGATATCATCGTAAGTTGATTAATTCCCTGGATTTAGAAGTGAGAAGGAACTTTTTCATAATACCCATTCATTAATGATCTACATTCTAGCATGAATAATCCTCAATCAAGGAATACTGTTAAATCTGAATACATAAAAGAATAGTTTAGAATTCATTATTTGATTTATGAATGATTTTTATTAAGATTTGAAACTTCCTTTTTAATTTCAGTAAAATCAAAATGATTTAGATACTGATGTATGATTTGTAATTGATTAATTATTTACTAACTCATTTTCTTGAGGAAAAAAATGCTTCTGTAAAATTTCCAGTGAATGAAAACCTTTTTCTAATTGTATTTATAGTGCGAGGTACAAAATTATGGGACCTTGTTGTTTTCAACCTCATTCAATTCTCTTTCTACATCTAATCTTTTAGCTATTGCAATCTGCTCTCAAATTCCATTATAATCCATAATGACATTTCCTGTACTTCAACTAAATTTCCTATTTATTTCAATTTTTTATGGCACATTTGTTTTTAGGAATTTTTGGAAACATCTCTCCCAATTTGGTGTGCGGAAAGTTCACTGCTTGGTAAGTTCAACGCAACTCAATTCACGGCAACTCAATTCACCTCAAAATAATGTAATTCAATATACATTGCTGTTCAAATTAATTGGGACAGTTGTGAAATAATACGAATATTTTCTAAAAAATGTCTTCAGAAAAAAAACATGTCATTGGTACAATAAATAATGGTTTAATTAATTGGAGATATGTACCCCGTTTACTTTTACAAGCATCTGAACATGATTTGGCATGGATTTGACCAAAGTTGAAAACATTTTAGTCAGTTCTTCATCATGACACCAGGCCCTAATTACAGCACTTTTTTTTAGCTTTTTTTAAAAATCTTCTATCTGGAGCCTTCGTTTCATTTAAGCCCATACGTTTTCAAATGGAATGATGTTAGGATAATTTTAAGGCCAGGCTAAAACTGCCATTTCACTTTCTTCATAGAATATTCATATTTTAATTGGAGTATGGCATGGTGCGAAATCCTGAAATAGTAAGCAAGTGAGTCTGCAAAATGGCCTCACAAGTATCAGTGTAGAGTGCATCATTGGCAGTGATAAGAACAAGGCCATTTTGCAGACTCACTCGCTTCCTAAAATGAGAAGGAACTCTCCTGAAGGAGACGTCTTTATTAACAGGATTTCACACTATGCCTTACTTCACTTAAAATGCACTAATTCTTTGAAGAAAGTGAACTGTAGGTTTAAGAGTGGCATGGAAATTATCCTGAAATCATTCCCATTGAAAACCTATGGACGAAAATAAAATGAAGGCTCCAAAAAGAAGACTATTTGACAATGGCAAAACTAAAAAAGTGCTGTAGTTAGGGCCTGGTGTCATGATGAAGAACTGGTTAAAATGTTTTCAACTTCAATTTTGCAAATATTTGTACTATTTCGAAACTGTCCAAATTTATTTGCACAGCACTGTATAACAGTAATACAAATAACTTTTAATAAACAATTGTTCAGGTTTGTTTAAGTTGTAATTACACATCTCATAGGTTATTTATAAAACTTTTCTAATCAAAGAATACACACATATACATATAAAAGGACAGGACTATTGAAATAATATTACTGGATGTATGGAATAATATATTTTATATAATAATTATTGTTGTCTAGAAATTAATATCTCTGTGGTAGTATTTGGTATTATTTAATCAACCAAAACCTATAAGCTACTGACACAAAAATTACGAGATGTCATAAATAACTATATTTCCTAGCATTTTAAGTAATAAGTATATTTTTTTAAGTGCATCTACAAGGAATAAATATTATCGACATAGAAATTAACAGTGTAATGTTACGCAGTTGAGGTGTAAAACTTGCTATCTAATAATAATTAGATATTTATACTCACAAGTAGGTGCTGCTAAAGGAGAGAATTGTGTGAAGTTCCGTTCACTATAATTATAATGCTTACATTATGGCACATGTATGAAACCATAAATAATGTTTAGATCAGAATTCTCATCTACACGTAAAACATTAGTTTATGTAAAACACATGTTCAACTTAAGAGAACAAAATATAACCATTTTCCCATTTTGGAAGAATTACAAATCTTAATAGTCATTCTATCGCCACATATACTAAATAAATTGAATAAATGAAGAATGTTTTAGAATTTAGGTGTAATGTACAAAGTATTTGAATACGTTCTCTATCAAGTATAATAATAACTGTGCTCGAACCTTTTCTTATGTATTATCAACCACGCGGTGAATTGAGATGCAAGAACTCACCAATCGATGAATTAAATGCGAGGAACTTTATGGCGGTAAATTGAAGGCGGTGAACTTTCCAGCGGTGAATTAAGGGTATTGAATTTTCCTGTAATGCCCAGTTTACCCAGAAATGAGAGTTTACATTTTTCTTACAAGAGTGTGAAAGATTTGACCTTGAAATCAAATCCGGAAATTCACCAGGATAGTTAGGAGCTGTCCTTAAAAAAACTAGGGAACTAATGATAGAACTATTATCAATAATTTATGACCATTATTGAAATATTTCTTTAAAGTATAGATAACAAAATAATACGGTCTCTGTTAAATTTAATTAGTATAGTCAATTTTTATTTGTAGTTATCGAAGAAAATATGGTCATATCATCAACGTTCAAATATCACATAGCTGTGCATTTTCCTTTTAACCCCACATATTGTGTATCTTATTTGCAGGTACTTGATTTTCTTAGAGATGCACAAATTTGTCTACTTTGCCCGGTATGTCGCTATCGTGAAGAGAATAACGAGGAATTACATCAAAGCACTTCTACCTTTAGCAGTTCTATACCTTGCTTTCAACTTTTGTTTCGCTGTCATTCTTCAAATGCATCCAGAAAACAAGGTTATTGTATAAATATTAAACAACTGCTATATCTTATCTGTTATTATTTTCTCATCTTGTTGACCTGAGTATATATCTTGAAATTATATTCATCACAGGAAGAGGAGCAAAAAATGAATTCAACAACCAACATAACATCATTTGATACATTCGCACTCTTATTCTTCCAATCCATTCCACGAACTTTGGTGATGAGTACTGGTGAATTTGATTACTCCTCCTACTCCAAAGCGACTGTTGAATCTCCTTGGTACATTCAACTATCATGTTCGCTGATACTTGTATTTTTTCTATTCTTCATCTTCATGGTGTTAACTAATGTTTTCACTGCAATTGCTGTTGGAGATGTTGAGGTAAGATTTTCCTTATGTATTATTTTAACTCGTTCACAATACTCTATTACTTTTCAGTTCTGTTTATAAAGACAATATTTTCCATTAAAAACCAGAGGAATAAAATCTTCATAAAAGAGAAAATTCCTTCTAGAACTACGAATAAGTTCCCTGAAAGAGATGACTCTACCATCTATAAACTCTACTTCAAGACCGAGAGGATCGATGTTATATGTATATAGATGGTTTGCATGAGCCGTTCATTCTATAATGAATCCCTTGAATCGTAAGAGGTTTTAACAATGCGTTTATAACTATTGTCTTCAATATTAAATATGTTTTGCTGTCGTAAACTGCTGTGGTATCTATAAAAATAGGGTCACAAATGTAAGCATCACCAAGGACGGAGTATTTTTGACGTTTACGTTTCTTTGCAGCCCCGGTGGCTGATTCGTCCTCATTGAGGTACATCTCGGCATATGTTTTGACACATGTGCTGCCCAAATGATAAAAACTTACCCTTATAATTGTAAACCAACTTGTTTTAAACCTACCAATTTCAAACCAACTAAATCTGATTTCACCATCATTTCAAGCATATTCTTTTTTCCCATAAACATCATGAAGCACCATTATCCTATTAGTATTTCTTCTAGATCTGAGTCGCGTTGTATGTGGTGCTCTCTAAACGATCTGAAAAAAGTTTGCGCTGGTTATTTTCAATCGTGCAAACTCTCGAATAACTCTTTTACCAAGATTTATAGATTCATATTGTTTTAACATGTTCGCACAAACGGTTTCAGCAGTTTTCCTGCCACAACCGTGCGCAGTGATACCCGAATAATTTAGAGGTAGAGTGGTATCACTGCACAACATTGATAGCCATATTTTGTATGTAAATAGATATAAAAAATATGAGGTTTTAGCTCTTAATAAAGGCATAAATATTGAATAAGATGTTATTAAATTATAAATTTGATTAAAAATAAACTTACGGTCGTAGTAGCTATGCAATTTGAAGCGGGGGTGTTAAAATAGAGGGAGTAGGTATTTACTGGGAAGAGGGCGAGTGAGAAGTTTTTGAATTAAATATTGATTAACAATAAACGTACGATCGTATTATACTACTTGATATAAGTAGTTAACTAGTTGCTTAAAATTGAAGTGTTAAATTTGTTGCAGATTCATTAAATATTTGTTTAAAAAGCACTAGGACTTTTCCCCGCCAGGACTATTCCCCGCCGGACTTTTCCCCACCTGGACTATTCCCCGCTGGACTTTTCTCCGCCGAATAATATAATAGTATTTTGGGCTATTAAATTATAATTTCGATAAAACAAACCATTTATCAATAGAAGACACATTTTATTGATAGACTTACACAATGATACAGTCTTATTTTTAGCTTTGATTTCCGTATGTGTCGGTATTGGTCGTTTATATTTTAAGACTGTACCTTCGTAAATTTGCATAGAACTAAAATATGATACAAAGTTCAAAACATTATGGCAATTCTAATGGATTGCAAAATGTAGCAATTTAGTCTAAGAAGCTACGATTAATTCAGTTTATTTCTTCTCTAAAGTTATACATACCGCGAATTTATTATTTTCTTTGCCAATTATTATTAAAAATGTTCATCTATTTACTTCTAGTTCAAATATCACTTGTTTGCGACAACACTGTCATAACTCCAAAAAAGCTATTTATCAGGAGAGGCATTTTAGTACATGTAATGTATGTACATTTTTAATGGTATATCGTTAGGACATTTTGCCACTTTAGTGGTACATTTTCGAGCTATGATTATGAAACTTTTACCAAACTAATTAGTACTTATGATTTAAATGTCAATATGGATAACTTGAAAATACATGATATTGTGTTTATGACGTTATTCCTGCAAACAAGCTATATATACTGTTTAATAATTGATCTTGTTTCTAATCATCTTTATTAATAATGTACAAGGTGGATTGGTTCGTAAATGTCAGAAATGTATTGGGTGTACCCGTAGATAGAATACGTAGATCATTAACAGAAATAATAACATTAAATCTTAATACTAAATACAACAACTCCCCCTTTCCGCAGTTTGTAATAGAGTCAAATCACTATGTGGTTCCTAATGTCTTGATTATTTACTTTATGTTCTTCATTAGCATCAAATGTATTCTATTCTTCCATAGTAATGATCCCGATTTAGTTTTAATTAAATATTTTCTATTTTCATCCAAACCAAAAACTTCTCCAGTTTTGTTCCATCGTTTCGAGATATGGTCTTGAATATAAACCAAGTCTTTCATTCGCAGGGGATGTAAATCTTTTGCATTTCTGTTATAATATTTCCGTTCGATCAATTTAATTTCTTTGTATTTATTCTCCACATCTTCCATCATCGTCTTCCATTTTTTCTTGAATGTATGTTTATGACAAGGTACGAGTGAGTTTAAATGTAACGGCTATCCGTTATGGAGGGGGAAACATACAACCAGTGAGATGCTATCTTGTACTTTCGTTCCTCGTGTTCTACAAACGTAAATCTGTAATAATTCATTCAATCAATAAAAGAAAAAATAATATCAAAAATAGAAAACTAAAACAAAGCTGAGTTGAACGTGAACGTTGTTACCAAGTAAGTTCTAAAGTTTAGTTCAAATTATTTAAACACAGCTAAATAAATATATAGGTAGGTAGTTTAATTCATTTAGAAGTAATATAATATAGTAATGAATGCATTGTTATAAATAATAAATGAAGGAAGTTTTCTTATTAAAGATATATAAATTCCTTTTAACAACTACTGGTTACAAAAGTTGAAACAATATGAAACGTAATCAAATATGTGCTACGTAACAAAGAATACCTAATAACAAAAGCATATACTGGCTGCTGTAATTTGAAATATTAAGTCCAGTATTATCTAGTTACAATATTATGAATATTTGATACCTAATGCAATTAACGTACCAACTATGGAGCTCCTAATTTCAGTTTTCAAAGACACCGGCACAACCTCTTGTAGGTAATGTCATGAGTCTACTGAGAAAAATGTTAAGGGAAATGTATAGTGGCTTAGGCTACGTTATAATGAGTTCAGATGATAATTTGCGAATAAATTAAGTGATAAACAGTATGCACAAATAAAATCTTAGGAACATAAATGCAAATATTAAGTTTGATGTATTTAAATTAAATATTGTGGAAACCTCCACAACACTCCCCATTTCTCTCAGTTTAGCAGATGAGAGATTAACAATCGTGATTAACTGAAGGTATTAACATAATGAGATCGGTAATGGCTCTTGTAACTGTTTTAGAAGAACCATCAGGTGATCGGAGAAGCCAGATGTCTGCAGAGCGAACAAGACCATCCTCACTCCTTTTCACGGTCACAATCTTTCCGGTAGGCCACAAGTTGCGAGAGGTGTTCTTTTCAGAAACAAGTACTATGTCTCCTATGGTGGCGCATGGTCTCTTTTTCTGCCACTTGTGACGCCTTTTCAATTCGTACAGATAATCTTCTTTCCAGCGAATCCAGAATTGGTTTGCCAAATACTGGACTCGTCTCCATCTTGATTTTCCGTAGGAGACCAGATCCTTTTGTGAATAGTCTTCGAGATCAGTGTCACAGACGTCTTCTTTTAGAGTGAGCAGCATCTGTGGGGTGATCGGGGATGGATCATCAGGATGATCAGAAACTTCGTACAATGGTATTTGGTTGACGATGCTACAAGCTTCACATAGGAAGGTGAGAAACTCATCTCTCGATAATCCTCTGGGTCCAGAGAGAAACAGCGATTTCTCCAGCACTCTCCTGATGCTACCAATTTTTCGCTCGTAACATCCTCCGAAGTGACTAGCTCCTGGTGGGTTAAGAATCCATTGGCATCCTGCCACCTGGAGGTTTCTTTTCACTAGTGATAGGTCTATTTTCTCGAACTGCTTTCTAGCACAGACGAAATTAGTACCGTTATCGGAACGTATGGTTTTGCATGTTCCTCTTAGGGCCACGAAGCGTCTCAACGAATTGATGAAAGTCGATGTGTCCAAACCGTTGACGAGCTCACAATGTACAGCTCGGCTCACTAGGCAACAGAAGATTACGATCCACACCTTTTTAGTGGATGAATTACGTCGTGTAGATATACCGTCGTGTATGTAGAAAGGGCCAAATACGTCAATCCCAGTGTGCGTGAAGGGTGGAACTTGTTCCATCCGATCTTGAGGAAGATCGGCCATCCGTTGATTCATTGTAGGACCTCGAAGTTTCTGACACAAGACGCAGTTTTTGAGGAAGGTTCGTATCAGGCGCCTACCGTTGAGGATGTGAAAATCAGCCTGTCTGATAGCACCATGAGTGAGAAGACGTCCTTGATGTTCAACCTTTTCATGATAATGTTGTATTATCAGCTGATATAAGGGATTCCGTTCAGGGAGCAGAATAGGATGTTTGGCAGAGAAGGGAAGTTTAGAGCGGCCTATTCTTCCACCAACTCTCAATATCCCATTCGAATCAACAAATGGAGACAGTTCTGAGATTTCATTTGAATCGGGAAGCTCTTGATTCTTACGTATGATTCTTATTTCTTCTGCGAAGTCTGATTGAGCGGCTGTGATACATATAAGGATGCAATTTTCTTCTGTCACCTTGGGATTTCGAGGGGCTAGCAACTTTCCCATCTTCTGACGCGTTTGTCAAGAACGTGGAGTAGGTTGCACATGATCTGAATTACCCTCAGAAGGCGAATCCATGATGAAGATCGGTTCAGAGCACGATTTACAGGGGTGTCGAAAGAAACTGCCCTAATCGTTGTTTTGCAGGAGATCATATCTTCCATTTCCTCGGGTAGGTTTAGATGAGAAGATGGGTTAGGATAGAATAATCCATTCTTCAATTCTGGAGGTCCTGTAAACCACTGTGACTCTTTAAGACTTTGGCACGTCTGTGGTCTACTTGCGATATCCGCAGGATTACTTGCTGTCGGAATGTAATTCCACTGAGCACACTCTGTATATTGTCGTATGATGTTAACTCGTCTAGACACATATTTCGAAAATCTCCTTGTCTCGTTGTTGATGTAACCCAATGTTACAAGACTGTCAGTGTAGAAATATACTTTGGCGAGAGGATTCTGCAGCTCATTACAAATCCAATTTGCGGCTTCTGAAGCTTCGAGAGCAGCGCATAGCTCAAGTCGTGGAATTGAAACGAGTTTCTTTGGAGCAAGTTTTGAATTTCCCATCACAAATGCAACAGAGATATTTCCATCATCGTAAGTTGTTCTTAGGTAAGCCACGAATCCAATTGCAGTGCTTGACGCATCACTGTAGACATGCAATTCCTGAAAAGACACTTTGATGTTGGGCAGGATAAAACATCGCTGGAGGCTGATATCACGCAAAGAGGTGAGGGAAGATTTCCACTGAACCCATTCTTCTAGGTACTTGTCTGGAAGTGGGTCATCCCAGCCTAACTCTTTCAGGTAGTTTGCGTCATCGGATTCAGTTGGGGTGATGAGCTTTCTCATGATAAGTTTTCCATCCAAAGATATGGGACACACCATGCCTTGGGGATCGTAGAGACTATTAACTGTAGCTAATACTCCTCTCTTGGTAAATTTTCTATCTGGGACATTCACTTCGATGATGAGAAAGTCGTTAGCGGTGTTCCATTTAACTCCTAATGTCCGGGTGGAAAGAACAGACTGGAATTCGAGAGAACGTGTTCCATCTGCTCGCTCAGACGGGTCAAAGGATTCGGTCACCTCACTAGAGTTGGACATTATCTTGTGTAATCTAATTCCGAATTGAGAGAGTAATTTCTTAGCTTCTGATAGCACCAGGATCCCCTGTGCTTCTGTGTCCACACTGTGTACACCGTCATCCACGTAGAAGTTTTTCCGTATGAAGTTCAGTGCGTTTGGATAGTTTGCTGCGATAGGCGTGGTTGTAGTGTACTTCAGAGCAAAGTTGGCGACAGCTGGACTAGAACATGCACCGAAGATGTGGTACAATGCTCTGTATTCGGTGAGATTTTGATCAGGATCATTTTGGTGGTACCAGTAAAATCTCAAGAAGTTGGATTGTTCATTGGTATTTTGAATACTGAGAACATACCTTCTATGTCTGCGATGAACGCAACAGGTTTCTCTCTAAAACGGAGAAGAACAGATCTGAGTGAGTTGTTCAAATCTGGGCCACTCAACAGTCTATGATTGAGACATGTTTTCTTATATTGAGCGGCCGCATCGAATACCAGACGCGATTTCTTCTTCTGTTTGTGCTCGACAGCAAAAATAGGAAGCCACCAAGCACATCCAACTTTTGTTTCAAGTTGATTGGGTGGAACTTCTTCTACATGAGCCTCTTTCAAACTCTTTTCCATACTTTTGAGACATTCTTGAAGCTTAGCTGGATTACGTTTCAAATTCTTGAGTGTATTGTTTGTTCGGTTGAAGACAACTAATCTGTTGTTGGGTAATGGCTGGTTGTTTCTGAAGGGTAATGGGAGGACTATGTTTCCCTTGTCCGTTAAACTGACATTGTCTTTCATTATTTGAAGAAATCTTGCATCTTCACGTGAGAGGCCTTCGGTTTCGTCATCAGGTCGTTCTTGAAATGTTGGGAAAATATCTGGATTCCTTATCTGAGTTTCAAAACAGGGAACAGCTTCAAAGTGATCGTTTTCATTGAAAGTGACAGCAGTTTTCAGCGTTCTGTTATAGGTCTTCTGGGAGTAAGACGATGTTTCACCGACTAAGGACCACCCAAGTGGCGTTTTGTGAACAAAGGGTGGTTTCTTTCCAAAACATTTGGTGTTCATAAGAGCTCCGCAATCACGTCCGATGAGGAGTAGAACATCAAGGTTTGGATCAGGATTTATGAATCTGTCGGCAAAGCTTGCAATATGAGGATGAGCCTTGACGATGTGTGGAGTAGCTATTTCATCTTTCGAGTTGGGAATGCAAGAACTTGTGAGTACAGATGGAAGTTTGTAGCTGTAGTTCACATTCTTACCTTGAATATTCAGTCCTGAAACTATTTCCCCCGTCATGTTCGTTTTGAATCCATTCATTGTGACTAATGAATAGCTCGTAGAAGGAAATTGTTTCCCGAAGAAAGACACCACTTTAGGATCGATGAAACTAGATGTGCTTTGCTCGTCTACGATTGCAAGGCAAGATAGTGATCTGCTCGGTACATCATCCATCGTCAGACTAACTTGAAGTACTTTCGAACAGCTCTTGAATTGAATGTTGTTGTTAACAATTTCAGTACGAAGTACTTGTGTTGTCGACTGATTCTTATTAGTGAATTTCCCTCTAACATTATTGATATCATGTTTGAAGGGTGAATTTCTGTGCATAGCAGTACAATGAGCCAAACTACAAAAAGAGCAACTGACTTTTGTTGTACAGTTGGCCATGAGATGGTACCCCAAACAGGTGAAGCACCTACCTTCTTTCCTACATATATTGGATTTTTCATGGAATGGCAGTTTGAAGAAGCCCTTACAGTCTTGAAGAGAATGTTTTGCGGCCGGGTGAAGAGAACACGTTTCGATTTTCTTGCTATCGGAATATTTTAGCGTAGGGGTTTCTTCTGTTGTTTCTTCGTCCTTTGTGTACAAGACTCTTGTAGTCCTCCTGCCAGAATCTGTTGTGCTAGCTGTTGGCCTTTCATAGTTTCTATTTGAGTATTCTCTTGATATAAGTTTCAGAAAGTCCACTAATATGGGGAAAGGCGGATTTCTATTATTTGCAGTCTCATATGCATGGCCAGTAGTTTGCCACCGTTCCAGAATGACGTCAGGAAGTTTACCTCTGATAATAGCCTGTCCAGAGGGGTTGTTGAGATCTTCCAGATGTGGACATTTTTTCATATATGAAGAAACTACTCGAGTAAGATCGTACAGTTTCTGAAGAGACAAACCCATATCTGATCGAGAGCCTCTTATAGTAGGAAAAGACATCAATTTAGTTCTAAGTTGATCTGCTGCTTTGTAGGAAGAGCCATGTCTTTCTAGCAGCATCGACCACACTTCAGTGACTGTGTCTTCATCCACAATAACATTCATTGCAAGGATCTCCTGTATCATCTTCTTTGGTTCACCAGAAGAATGAGACAAAAGCACATGGAGAATTTCTTGCGGTGTAAGATTCAGGTGAGAAATACGGGCCTGAATTTGATTCATCCATGAGTTGAATTTATAAGCTGTGCCGTCAAAGGTATCAATTGTGTTTTTCAAAAGATCTTGTTTCAAAAGATATTGTGCCAAATGATCGGAACTCGCATTACTTTCTTGGTTCATTTGGGTTGGTTGGCTGGAGTTAAGGAGCGGACATCTAGGAACAGCCGAAAAGTTACCTTGGCTCCCCACTATGCTCCCTGTTGGAGCATTAGTCATAACTGGGGTAGCGTAGGTCATAACTGGGGTAGCGTAGGTCATAACTGGGGTAGCGTAGGTCATAACTGGGGTAGCGTAGGTCATAACTGGGGTAGCGTAGGTCATAACTGGGGTATCGTTGGTTATAACTGGAGTAGAGTTGGTCATAACCGGTGTAGCGTTGGTCATAACCGGTGTAGCGTTGGTCATAACCGGTGTAGCGTTGGTCATAACCGGTGGAGCGTTGGTCATAACCGGTGGAGCGTTGTCCATCCTATGTGTAGGATCATTATCAGAAAACAGTGAATTAGTTGAAGCACGAAAATTAGGTTCTTGGTAATCTAGTACATGTTCTGAAGTACCAGGATGTAAACTGCGTATATCAGCATTACTTATCTCTTCAATTTCTAGATCTCTGAGCATGTTATTAATATCTGTTATTTGCTCAAATACGTCTGTAAGATTATTCGATCGTTGCTGTCGATATTCATGAGCTTCAGCTAATGAACCAATATTTGAAAGTTTAGCAGTTTGTTTTTGACTAGCATTGAAATAAACATCTCTAGTTATCTTTATATCTTTCGCTAATTTATGAAGTGCAACGCTATTATTTTTATAATCAGCAGGAGATATACTCAGTACGTTACGTAGGTCTTGAAGGGTTGACAGAGTAATATTTTCTAAATCTCGCACCTGAGTTTGTGGTGTACGTTCAGATCTTCGTTCACTATTTAAAGACATATTGCAGAAAATGTATTTACCAGATCCAGATTGAAATGCGCAGTCGCTATAGGTTAGCAACTGTCAGCGCAGCTGCTATTGGTTAGCAACAACAGTCAGAGAGATGCGCATGCGCAGTAGCTAGTGGTTAGCAACAGTCAGGCACTCGCGCATGCGCGAAGAGAAGATGCTAAGACGCAGCGCGTCCACGTAGAGTTGAATGTAGGTGTGCAACGTAGTTGATTTACTGTAACGGCTATCCGTTATGGAGGGGGAAACATACAACCAGTGAGATGCTATCTTGTACTTTCGTTCCTCGTGTTCTACAAACGTAAATCTGTAATAATTCATTCAATCAATAAAAGAAAAAATAATATCAAAAATAGAAAACTAAAACAAAGCTGAGTTGAACGTGAACGTTGTTACCAAGTAAGTTCTAAAGTTTAGTTCAAATTATTTAAACACAGCTAAATAAATATATAGGTAGGTAGTTTAATTCATTTAGAAGTAATATAATATAGTAATGAATGCATTGTTATAAATAATAAATGAAGGAAGTTTTCTTATTAAAGATATATAAATTCCTTTTAACAACTACTGGTTACAAAAGTTGAAACAATATGAAACGTAATCAAATATGTGCTACGTAACAAAGAATACCTAATAACAAAAGCATATACTGGCTGCTGTAATTTGAAATATTAAGTCCAGTATTATCTAGTTACAATATTATGAATATTTGATACCTAATGCAATTAACGTACCAACTATGGAGCTCCTAATTTCAGTTTTCAAAGACACCGGCACAACCTCTTGTAGGTAATGTCATGAGTCTACTGAGAAAAATGCTAAGGGAAATGTATAGTGGCTTAGGCTACGTTATAATGAGTTCAGATGATAATTTGCGAATAAATTAAGTGATAAACAGTATGCACAAATAAAATCTTAGGAACATAAATGCAAATATTAAGTTTGATGTATTTAAATTAAGACTATTTCTGCAGGTGAGTATCCACTTCTCCCAGGCGTGTTTCTCATTTCAAGCAGTCAATGGTCTGACGAGGTGAAAAGAACACTAGATACAATGGTCAGTCAGAAGATCATTCGCCAGGTGACAGACACTCCAACAGATTGGTGTCATCCGATGGTTGTTGTACCGAAAAATAACAACAAAATAAGAGTTTGTGTTGATTTCAAACAACTGAATAGGTTCGTGAAGCGACCAACATATCCAGCTACGACACCTAGAGAAGCAGTGATGGCAATCACACCTCAGGCAAAGTACTTCACCACACTAGATATGACTCAAGGGTATTATCAAATAGCCCTCGATGAAAAGTCTCAACTGTTAACTACATTCCTAACGCCGTTTGGAAGATATTGCTTCTTACGTGCACCAATGGGATTATCATCAACCGGAGATGAATTTTGTCGCAGAAGTGATAAAGCGATTCAAGGAATTCATAATGTGAAAAAAGTAGTTGATGATATGATAGTCTACGATTCAAACTATGACGAGCACATTCATCATGTACGAGAGTTACTTCAAAGATACAGAGAGAGAGGCATCACATTGAATCCAGACAAATTCAATTTTGCTCAAGAAAATGTGAAATTTGTTGGATATTCGGTAACTTCTGAAGGTAATGAGGCAGATCCTGAAAAAATTTCAGCTATCGAGAAGTTCCCCAAACCATCAAATATATCAGAATTACGATCATTTTTAGGATTGGTAAACCAACTGAGTGAATTTTCACAAGAAATAAGTACAAAAGTGACTCCTCTGAGAGGATTGCTTAGTCAGAAAAACAAATACCAGTGGTTGCCATGTCATGATGCAGCGTTCGAAGAAACGAAAAACGCCCTGAAATCTCCACCTGTTCTTGGTCACTATGACCCGAAGAAAGAGATAACACTGTTGACAGACGCATCCAGGCTGAACGGACTTGGATTTGCAATTATCCAAAAAGAAAATGGAAGGTACAAATTGATTAAATGTGGATCAAGATTTCTTTTACCAGTGGAGGCAAGATATTCAACAACTGAGCTTGAGCTTCTAGCAATCGTATGGGCTGTGAATAAATGTTATATATACTTGACTGGACTAGAAAATTTCACCGTAATCACAGATCACAGACCTCTTCTATCAATCCTAAACAAACAAACTTTAGAACAAGTAACGAATCCAAGGATTCAGAGATTGAAGGAAAAACTTGCCAAGTACAATTTTGAAACAATATGGAAACAAGACAAAACTCTTCTCATCCCCGATGCGCTTTCAAGAAAGCCAACTGAAAAACCCAGTGATGATGACATGAAATCCGCTGAAACATTGTGTAACTATGTAAGAAATGTCATTTTTAAAGATAACAATGAAAAGGACAGTCTCGATATGAAGAAAATGAAAAGAGAAGCAGAAAAGGACGAGCAGTACACAGAACTGAAGAAAATAATCATACATGGCTTTCCGTCAGATAAAATGAAAGTTAAAGCCTGCATACTGCCATTTTGGAATATCAGAGAAGAGTTATCTATTGAAGATGAAGTCCTGTTGTACGGAAATAGAATGATTATTCCTAATGCGCTTCAAAAAGACACTCTAATGAGATTACACGCATCTCATCAAGGAATAGACAGAACGAAAAGAAGAGCTAGGCAGACTGTGTATTGGCCAGGAATCAACAGCGACATTGAAACTACTGTTGCAGCTTGTCACAAATGTTCCCTCTTCAAACCATCTCAAACGAAAGAAACCTACCATGTGGATGAAAGAACGCCAGAATGGGTTTTCCAGGATGTAGCTGCAGATTTCTTTCAATATGCTGGGAATAATTTTCTAGTTTATGTAGACAGATTGTCGGGATGGCCAATTGTAACAGCATTTAAAGGGAAAACTGGATCAAAAGAACTATTAAGAACTATCAGATCACATTTTTACAATGTGGGAGTTCCTCAGAGAATCAGAACTGATAATGGAACTCAGTTTGCATCATTTGCTGTGAAGAAATTCATGGAAAAGTTCGGAGTAGAACATATATTTTCAAGTCCTCATTATCCACAAAGCAATGGGTTAGCTGAATCTGCAGTAAAAAGAATGAAATATCTTATTGCGAAGACCACAAAAAACGGCAACTTGGATTCAGATGAATTTCATGTCCTTTCCTTTCATGACTGACAAGTTTTCTGTTGAAGTAAATACATCTGAGAATTCACTTAGCATCGCTTCTTTATGTTTGCAGGTTTCATTTATGTTCATTTTCGCTTGAACCGAATTTATTGGTCGAGGAAAACTTTCGTGAATTTCTTTAAGCTCTTGCATGCTTTCCATGATAAGAGTAATTCCTTTTGATTTTCACAAATAATTATGGTTTCTTCAATCTTGATATTCTCCAAGATTAATTTTAGTTTTATTTTCCCATGTGTTTTAATGGGTAATCCATTAGCAGCTATCAGTGTTTCATTGTTAGATCTGCATAGTGCTTTTATTTTCAGATGCTTTAGTATATCTGGTCCGCATATTGAAGCCTCTGCTCCCGTGTCTGGAATAGCATTCAATGTACAAGAACTTCTGTTGTCAAGCGTAGAACATTTCAACTGAATTCTAGGAGTTTTATCTGTTCTAGCTGATTTTATGTTAACCATATAAGTTGATTTAACATGCTTCGTGACGTTAAATCTCCCATCTTTTGAGTTCTTGTTATCGGTTTTCAATTTCCTGCACATAGTTTTCCAATGCCCTTTAGTATTACAGAAATTACAAGATGAGTCTCTTGCAGGACATTTATCATATGGATGCTTTTTATATCCACATCTATGGCATTTTTCTTCGCAGTTATGCTTATTTTCGTGCCGGATTTTGTCTGTGTTTCTCTTCACCGGAAACTTTATCCTTTCCACAAGAATTTTTTCATTAAGTAACTCTGAATCTTTCATTGCAGATTCATGACTGCGGCATATGCTTACCACAGTTTGTAGGTTGGGGAACGGTGTGATCGCAAGGAGCTTTTGCTTCACTTCGATATTATGTACACCTGACATGATTTTTGTAACCAGTCTTTGTTCGGTGCAGTTACCGCAAAGATCACTTTCTTCGGCTAACTTTTTAAGTGAAACGTAGAAATTGTCGAAACCTTCACCTTCTTGTTGTTTCCTTTCCTCGAAAGCCACTCTATCCAAGGCAACATTTCGCTTTTGTCTTAAAAAATCTTGTATTTTGTCAAGAATTTCGTCCACAGTGCTGTCATCTGACTCTGATATATCAATCGCACATTTCAGATGAATTTTCATATCTTCTGTTAGACATCCTCTGAAGTCAGCTTGTTGCACATCAAGTGGTTGTTGACTCAGTTTTTGAACTTTGTAATAGTCATTCCAGCTCAGACGCCAAGATATAAACTTGCTGTAAGTTAAATCGTTCTCTAGTTTTTCAGGTCTTACTGCACTGAGATGTTTCACAGTTGTGCCTGAACTAGTACAATATGTACTTGCTGTGCCTCCTTGGCCAGCGCTCTGACTGTTCATAAATGCTGTCAATGTATTTTGAAACATATCCATTTCTTGCTTTCTTTCTTCAGCTTGTTGCTGCAAGAAAATCTGTAGCCATTGTGGAGCTTCCATGCTGTTCGTCGAAGTTGCTTGGTGGTCGCTTTTCTGCTTTTCCGAGGTGCTGACGTTATGTTTCTTCTTTGGCATTTCCAATTCTCCTTTTCGAGTTTTCTACAGCGCCATGTTTAATAATTGATCTTGTTTCTAATCATCTTTATTAGTAATGTACAAGGTGGATTCGTTCGTAAATGTCAGAAATATATTGGGTGTACCCATAGATAGAATACGTAGATCATTAACAGAAATAATAACATTAAATCTTAATACTAAATACAACATATACTTTTCCTGAAGTATATATTTAATTGTAGTTTATTAATTTGACAATTAATATAATAGACTACAGAATTAATAATCCTACTATAATTTTTTTTATTACACTTAATAATGTTTTTTTTATAGTGTCTATTTTTCTATTATGCTTATTCAATATTTATTCCTTGAAGAACTTACAATAGATTAACCATTTTTATGAAAATACATAAGTTAAAGTGTAGAAATACTTAAATCAAGACTTTTCAAGTTGTCAGATTTGAAAACAATTTAGATATATAGTTGTACATTTTTCTAAAAGTCTCAAATGAATACTAATTATCGAAAGAGTAACTACAAAACGTGTTCGCTTCAAGAAATTGGTAAGTGACCAATTTCTATGCAACAGTGTTTAAGGGGACCGACCCAGCTTTTGAAAAACTTTTTTTCAAACTTTGTACACATATGTAAAATTGAATTTTACTGGGGGTGTTGTTTTTTAGAATTTTTTCGATTTGACGAATTTCGAACGAGTTACACGAGTTTCAATTATTTTGAACCAATTTCAAAAAAAGCCTATTTCTTCCAAAGTGTTGAAGTTAGGGTAAAGCAGTTTTTTGCATTCGATGCTTCTGTAAGTGGTCTCCTAAATGGCATAATAGATTTATAAAAAAAAAATTATTTTCCGAAATTTTTCGAAACAAAAATTTTTTCACGTTCAGCAAATAAAAAGTTTTTAATTTTTTTTTTAAATGAAGTTCACGATTAAAAATCTTTTCTAACATTTTGGAGACCATTTACAGAAGCATCGAATGCAAAAAACCGCTAAGTCGTTACTTGTTGAAAAAATTGAAAAGGAAAGTTGCAACATTTGCAACTGTTGAGGAGAGCAATAAAAAGAAAAAAAATATGTTGAACTTTTTTTTTTTTTTTGAGTTTGGCACAAAATCCTCCTGGGCTCCCAAGTCTCGGTATTACACCCTCAAGGGCGCCGGTATCATCAGGCGCCACCTGACTCACTGTCGTGATGTTCAACACAAAAACAAGAAAAAGGACAAACAACCAAAACCAACCATACACGAACCACTCAAAATCCACCCGGTTGGTAGTCACCAGAGGGTCCAGGCTCGTCTCTGCGTCGACGCTTCGGTGTCACTTTTGATGGTGTACTACTGATGTCACTTTGCCTTCTCTTATTAGTTGATGTATCTGAAGAGAGACCCAAACGAACCAAAAGAGATCCACGATTTTTTCCAAAGTTATGAATAAGAGCTGTATGAGCGTTGAACATAACTCTGTCGAGTTTGGCGTCCTTCACTTTTTCAAACAACTCTTCCGCATTTTGGAATGCAGGCTCTCATTGGCGTTTTGAGTCCCTTTCTCAAACATCGCCTAAGAAGTTCAGGAGTCGTAAGATCAGCATAGTCTTTCAAAATGTGTCTCCGAAGGCCGGCATCGATATGAGCCAGATACAAAGTCTTGGTCGAATGAAGGGCAGGGGTTACGCCCTCAGCCTTCTTCATAATGTGTGTGCACAGGAGCTTCATCTGTGCTGGAAGCATGGTAATAGGAGGACAAGATTAGGTTGCGCAGGTCAACAACACTTCATCCAGGAGGGAATTTACGGATATTCTGGCCATAGTGCAACATTAGTTTATCTATGACCTTATCTGTCAAACCTTTCTGTCCAGCAAGTGAACTACGCATAATTGTTTTAAAATTCTGAGTAACTACAGGAACTTTCAGCTTAACCTTCAGGTTACGAAGCCGAGTTCCTAGACGCTTGGATACATGATTAATGCATTCTTTCTTTACGACGGGGACAGAGTAGGGACCATCACCGCCATTCAATGCACAGACTGCATTGAATGATGAAGAATCCCCGTCGCTAAGAAAGGTATAATACCTGTAACCAATCGTTTCAGAACGACTCCATAACCTAACCGCAGCTTCAGTTTCCATAGCTCCAGATTTGCCTCCGAATTTACGCTTGCAATTATTGTGAGATGCTTTCCAAATAGAAAATTCACTTTGAGTAAGTGAAATCCAAAAATTTGGCTAGTTGCGACGGCAGACTTAGATTTACAATTTCAAAGCAATAGATTTATTGGTCAAAACGATTTCTTTTTCAAAAAAACTGATTAAAAAATCTTGATATTAAATTGTCTTCCAAGTTAAAATACTGTAAAAAAAAAATAGGCGGGGAAAAGTCCGGCGGGGAAAACACCAGTGGAAAAGTTTGGCGAGGAAAAGTTCAGGCGGGGGAAAGTCTGGCAGGGAATTGTCCGGCAGGGAATAGTCCGTTTCCCGTTTAAAAAGCAAGGGACAAGTAGATTGGGGAGAGGGCATGTAGAGAGGGAAACACAGACGCTTAAATGAGGGGGAGGAGGATTTAGATGTGGGAGAGGGGGATATATTTGGAGGAGAGAGTAAAATATATGGGAAGAAAGTGATTTAGATGGGAAGAGAGGGGGATTAAGATGGGAGGATAGGGATATTTAGATGGGGAAAGAAGGGGGTTTGGATTAAGATGATGAGGGGCATTTAGGAGGGGTAGAGAGTTGCTGTATTTATGCAATGCGCAGTAATACCCTTTCATGTGCGCAGTGATACCCCGATGCACTCACTAAAAGTTACGCACAAAAAATTGCCAATAAGTATTTTGATTATTTAGCTATTATTTCGAAACTGGTTGAGAATCATCCTCATTCATGACCATTTCAACACTAAAAAAATAGTTTCTCTAGTACCGTTAGTTCTCGAGTAAATACAGAGTTTGCGGGATTGTGCGCAGTGATACCCCGTCCGACCCTACATTGTACATTGGTCACACTGGCACAGCAGATCAAACAATCCAAGCTCAATATCGTGCTTGTAAGCAAGGAAAGCCAAAACAGAATATTTTAGCTTATCATGAACTAAGTATGATAATTTTAATATTAACATCAAAAACAAAGTATGATAATTTGAATGGTTTTCCTACATATGTAAACTGAATATAGAAGTAACCTTTTTTTGTTCACTCACTCCTCATTCTCAAATCAAATCCATATTTTCAGCTGTTATGAAAAAGAGGAATACCTATAATATGTTTGATGATAACACTTTTTGTAATCTTTTATTCAATACTCTTTCTCAGAGATGAAAATCATAATGAATTTAGAGCTGCTTCATAGTTAATACTGAACTAATTTATCAATGAAGTAACCGATTGAAGATTATAAATCCAATGTTTTACTTGTGCAGGCCGTGAAACAAGAAATGTCTCTCACCTTACTAAGATCCATGCTGGTTGATATCTACGACGTACTAACTTTATCAGTTGTCTATTCTAAAGTAAGTACCCTGTTACAAATAGTTTTATTTACTCTATAAATCACCTAATGTTTATCACTTTCCAATAATTCCTTTTTTTCGTATAGGTTGTGTCGTGTGAGTTTACTTGGTGCACCTATGACAAAACTATTTGATTTGAAATAACTTTGACCCAAACTAATTCCTGACTCAATCCTACAGTTACTTCCACGTTTGGCTGGACCATTACAAAATCAAAAGTTTATGGCTGAAATAAATAAGCTATCACCAAGCGACGAGTTCATCTACCGCAACGAGAACCATTTTTATGAATTTCGTACATGTTCAATTGAAGTAGAGACAAGAGCAGCAATGAGGTAATAATAAATAAAACAAGACAAAAATCTTATCTCTTTTTGACACTATCTGAATAAATTAATGAATTAATTTCATAATGATATTTCACAAAGGTTACTCTGTGTAAGAATTACAAGATGTTTGAATTTACCCTCAGAGCCATCTATCGGAGGAGAATAGGAGCAGACAAACTAATATCTGTTTACCCTCAACCTAATGATAGCAGAGATGGAAGTATGAAACTGATGGTAAGAAAATGGATGAATATTAACAACAATGAAATATATCTGTTCGTTTTTCTAAATCTTAATTTTTTGTTTTCCTAGTTGAATAAAATAGGAAAGATGGAGCGAATATTGGAAACTCGACCGGAAGATAATCAAGTAAATTTGGCTTCTAATCTGAAGGAAATGACGCAAAATCAGGAAAATTTGGAATCTAAGCTTATTGAATTAACAAAAAATCAAGAAAAATTAGAGTATAAACTGGAAGAAAATCAAAGAAAATTAGAATTTCACCTGGAGAAATTGATAGAAAATTTATGTAAATGAGAGTTCTCATCATTGGATGAGAGTTCTGTCTAAAGTTCAATATTACAATTAATTTTTGCCTTAGACTCATATAGTTTATTAAATTTCATATTTATTTCACTTTATCTTTATTTTTCATATTTATCTTCATTTTTTGAAAAACCTACTTAATTAGACAGGTTTCGGAAATATATGCAACTAAATGTACTCTTTTTCTCTGTTTCTTTTTTCGGAAAAGTTTTTTTTTGTTACAATTATCTTTAAGCTCTGAAGTCTAATCTCTACGTTCTGGACTGTATTTCAATACAAAAAAATTCTGTTCCTTGAAAATTTGATTAAATTTGATAAGATGAGAATATATTCAATAGAAACTAAATTCTCTGCACCCTTCAACATAATAGTTTAATTATTTTACTGCAGCAAATGTTTGCTATATGGTTATTCATTATACAGGGTGAAAATTAAAACTAATATGTTGCATGTTCATACAATAACTTTCTAGTTTGCATTCCTATTTCTTAATTTCAATAAATATACTAGAATTAGAATTAGATGTAAATAAAACTATAAATATATAATTTAGGAAATATTGTGATTGATGAGCTTTTATATATTTTATATACATATCTTTTTTCATTGTATTCTTACATAGCTTAAGTATTTTTTTAAATACCTAAATATTCAAATATGCATCATAGTTTAAATTTTCCACTTAAACGTAAAAGAAGAAACCGGAATTTTCTATATCTCACTATTTAAATGCATAATAATTTTACAGTGCTATAATAGTTTTTGGGAAATCTGAAGTCTTAGGAAAACAAGTATGTCGAAAATTGACAGTAACATACGATGTTGGTTGAGACCACTATACAGTATCACAGACTCTACCTGGTAGAGTCTCTGAAACTGTCGGATGGTGAGTCTACCTGGTAATAATTGTACCATGAACCCACGTAAAAAAACAATATTCCTTGGATATCCCTGTGAAATTACCTTGAGTTACTATTTTATTTCATCAAATTTTACCGAATAATTGTTTTGCCGAATTTCCCTGATTGTAATATAGACAGGCCACTTGGTAATAGTTTCCGAAATTATTTTTCATTGTACAAGAGTATCTTGAGTTAAATACTCTTCACTTGGATTTTAGTTTTCCAATAAGCCATAGGATATAGTAGCTATTTGACAATTGCAAGAAAAAATAAAGATTATATTAAAAAAAATGTAAAAGACAGACCAACAAGTCCAATTTTAACCAATTTATTCCTTCTCATTTTTTTAAATATTTGATTTTTTATGTAAATAGCATAGAGATTTTGTAATTCACATCAACACAATTTTTTGAACCATTGAAACATTTCTAATCCTTATTGCAAGGACTATTTAATATTGCAAGACAATAAATACGCATTTATTTATGAATTACAACATATTGGATTAAGAGAATGAGAGGAAGAATGTAATAATTAATCATTGAATAACTTTAAGCTTCTCTTTTGTTTCAAGTGAAATAAAATTCGTAGATTTGTTTATTTCCAAGTTTGTGAAATATTACAACTCCTAATGAGTTCCTACTAGGTTCTAATTGGCTGGAATATTATTCCAATAAATCACGCTGAAACTTAAAAATTTTCCAGTTTAGCAGTTAGATCAAATTGATTTTTAGAAACTTTACAGAGGATATTATAATTAACTAATGAAGCTCACAAAAAAGAATTGTTATCTATACTATATCCAAACTATATCATATTCATACTATTCTATATCTATACTATATCCAATAATTCATACTTTAGTATATGCCTCATCCATTTAACTGGTTCTAGTTAAATTGCTCGAAAACAATTGCTCGAAAGACAATTGCTCAAAAAGAATTGCTCGAAAAACAATTGCTCGATTGAACAATTGCTCGAAAGACAATTGCTCGAAAAACAATTGCTCGAACAAACAATTGATCAAATGAACAATTGCTTACATGAGCGAAATTGCTCGAATTATAAAATTGCACAGTTTTCGATTTTATAAAAGTCAGTTATTCATGAAGTGGTGCTGCACCTAACAATGTTTGTTTCTTTTTAGTAATTGATCATTAATCACTCTATTAATGTTTTAGATTATTACTCATTCTGCATAATCTTTTTCTTAGACCATTTGTGTTATCTTGTATATAACATGTGAATTGGAATCATGTGGTGAATCAGTCCAATTCATGTTTTTTTTTATCATAAAACCCGAAAAAAATTGTAGATTAATTCATTACTTGCCTATCTGTATGTGGCACCTCAATGGGTGAAAAAACTTAATGTTATGGCAGAGTTTTAATAAATCTACAATTTTTTTCGGATTTTATGATAAAGAAACATGAATAGTACTGATTCACCACATGATTCCAATTCACATGTTACATACGAGATGACACAAACGGTCTAAAAAAAGATTATGCAGAATGAGTAATAATTAAAAATATTAATAGAATGATTAATGATCAATTACTAAAAAGAAACAAGGATTGTTAGGTGCAGCTCCACTTCATGAATAACTGACTTTTATAAAATCGAAAACTGTGCAATTTTATAATTCGAGCAATTTTGTTCATTCGAGCAATTTTGTTCATTCGAGCAATTTGATAATTTGAGCAATTATTGTTCATTCGATCAATATTGTTCATTCGAGCAATTGTTTTTCGATCAATTATTTTCGAGCAATTGTCTTTCCAGGAATTGTTTTCGAGCAATTTACCGGCTACCCATTTAACTCTATTTCCGTATCCAATCTTTAGTTTATTCTATATCTGGTGCTATACTATAGTTTATCCTTTATTCGGATAATTGCCATCCTGCCTAGAGAACAGTAGAACTACTCTATATAGAAGGTAGAGTCCTGATTAAAAGAACTTTCCCGTACCTATAGAGGACAAATTTTCATTAGTTGGCTATGAATCGCCATTAACTAATAGCGATTCTTGGCAGAATAGAGAAAATTTATCCACTATACAGAGTAATTATCTTATTCAGGTCTCTACAATCACTTTAGAGGAGTTCTACTGAATTCAGTAATGTCTACATTTTGCCACTGTGGAACTTTGCTTGTGGGGGATGACCCCATCTCCTAAAATCCCCAAACGAACTGCTAACCTGACCGTAAGTGACAAACTGAATAATGTTTTTAGTATTTATTCGAGGTTAATATTAATATAATAAATGAATAAGGAAAATTTAATTTATAAATGGTATAATTAATTATTAATGACTATGAATTTATTCTTTCACTATTTTTAATTAAGAAGCCTGGTGGTAATCAATCATCAACTCTCGCTTCTATGTTGTCCTCTACATGCGACTTGGACTAATTTTACGAAAACATGTTCCAAAGTCCTTACAGCTGCATAACCAACAAACTATTAATTGTATGAAATATGTCGAATTAGGTTTGAAACATTTTTTGTATATATAAATAGTCAAGTTTATGTTTTGTGTCTCGGTAAATTGACCCTTTAATGACGAGTCTTATCTGAATGACGAGGTCTCCGATTATGATGAAACCTTTGGGAGTTATCTTTTAAGAGGTAAAAAGCTTAGCAAAATAGTTCGTACCTTCATTAACAGCTTAGTTGCTGAATAAAACGGTTGTGATTCATATTGTCACGCAAACATCAAATTACAGTAATTTGAATATTTGAAATTGTAATGACTATTCCTTCATATTCTACAATCTATAATTCGTATTGGATAATCCTCATAAATTATTGGTCGATGAATTTATCTCTATATATGAATTTATCTCTCTGAATGGTTTCACCATCTTACCGAAAAAGTTTTGTAAATATTCAAAAATCTAAGGTCATCAAATTAATGCTGCCAAATCCTATAACCTAAAGAAATTTACTGAATGATTGCATAAATATATAGTGTGAGTTATAGTTAACATGTTCTTGTCAAGTTTTATACAGAAATATTGAACAAATAAGAATGACAAAAGTTTTGTAATATGAACAATTTTGAGAGATCATATGATAACGCACGGCGTTAATACTTTCTTCGCGTATTGACCCACCGGTGGGTCAAGCTTGGTCTCTCCAATATCGCGTATTGACTCATCGGTGGGTCAATACGCATTTTTAACATGCAAATAATAAATAGTTGAGTTAAAATATATCAATGGATCAGTATTTTTATTGAATCACAAGTCAAGAACCGTATCTTACAAAATAAACACTCCTGAGCTTTCAACGTGATGTATCACAAAAAACTATATAAATAAATAAACCAGAAAATTATGTAAAACTTCTGTTATTGGGATACGCGGGGAACTTGTTAAAGGGTTAATATCCTAAAAATTGAAACATCAAAAATCTTAATCTGAAATCATTGCATATTTTTATTCTACATATATTTAGTATAAAGAAACTTACCACACACTGTATTGCTTTACATTTTTCATACATATTGATAAGTTAAATAATTCGACTGGATAATAACTAACTATCTAATAATGATACATACACTTTATTATTGTTATTACTATTTAAAAAAGTTAGAACAAATTCTACAGGGAAAGGGCAAGCCCCACAAGTCACACAGACCCCCGCAGTGATTCGCCAGCTAGCTAAAAAAAAGAGAGGAAAAAAAAAGATAGCCAATGTCAAGCTGAAAGGAATTTGTTGACCTTAGATTTAATAGCACCAACATTACCACCGGCAAACATATCATTGTTCAATGAGTTCCAAAGAACCACAAAAGCAGGAACAAAGGATCTAGAGAACTGTTTAGTTCTGCATCGAATACTCTCATAAGTACGAGCGTGACGACTTGCTGCGTAACGAGTAATGCGCTTAGCGACATAAGGAGCAGGCAGATCAGGACATATTGGATGCACTTTGATTAAAGCCCTTTTCACACGGGCTTTTTTCTTATACCGCAACAAAGGAAATTGTGCAAAAAAAACGCTGAAATAAACGTATGTGTTTTATATGTCCGCTTAGAATTAGATTGACCGTTTTCCATACTAAATATTTTTTGAAAAACGTCCCGTGAGAAATAGGCCAAGTGTTGAGACTGGAAGCTTGATCCACTAAAAAGTGTCATGTGAAAATGTATACTGAGATAAGCCTTCCCCACTTATTATTACTGTTAATATACTTAAATTATTGATTGTAATTGAATTACTTCATAGTTGAGACCTTTTGAAAAACACCATGTTCATTCATTTGCTCTTAAGTGCTCAGTCAAATGACCAGCTATGCCAATGCGTTTTATAAGCGGTTTGACTGCTGACAAACCCTTTTTAAAGAAATTCTATTTAATTCCCATGTTAAAAGGCACGGATATGTCAGACAGGCGATTCAGCTGCTTCACATCCCTGAAGGGGTAGTAAACCTTTAGATTATTTATTTCTCTAAAGTTGATAAATCTATAAAGGGATATTAATAATGGAATAAGAAAGGGGAGAACCGGGTGAGTTCGTACATCGGGTGAATCCGTACAGGGCCATAACTCAACACTTGTTTTGTTCTAACCCGTTGAAATTTGAGTGATTCTATACATTATAATAAAAATCAGTTTGAAACAAGTTTCAGCAAATGACGGTGTACTATGTTCCTTCGGTAAGAGATCAATTATTTTTAGCACTTAAATGTAATGTTCTCACTACTTGAGCTAAGCCATAGCGATTACAGTTTACTATCTAAAAACTTTATATGGAATACTAGTATTCAGTAAGATATTATTTACGTATGTAAACGTTAATAATTAGTTAAAACTTATAAATATCCGATGTATTCCATTTTTGAAAATTAAATGGCGTTGTGGGGAGTCATCGTACAAATAGGTACTGGTACATCCTCCTCTGTACGGTTTCACCACATTATGGACGAATTCACCTTTTTTTATTTTTCATATATGCCTCGATTATATACACGTGAAAGAACAGAACAGTGTTATTCCTGTTATTTGAAACAGGCATATAAAGTATGGAAAAATGGAACATCAGTATATAAAGCTGCAAAATTGTATAAAGCTCCTCCATTGACACTGTAAGATGCCACAAAGTGATCCAGAAATATTCAGAATTTGATGATCATAAATTAGAAAAGAAAGTTTTTACCAGCGAAATATTAATTGACGGCGCTATTCCAGAATATGCTGAGAATAGTTCAAATCATTCTCAGCGCAAGCAAATAGGAAATGCGCCATCCACAGAGCCTGCTCCTACTTTACCATCAGCCGAGCCTGCTTTTGCTTCACCATCCACCGAGCCTTCTCCTACTTCACCATATCGAGCCTGCTCCTGCTTCACCATCCACTGAGCCTTCTCCTACTTCACCATACCGAGCCTGCTCCTGCTTCACTATCCACGAGCCTGTACCTACTTCACCATACCAAGCCTGCTTCACAATACACCGAGCCTGTACCTACTTCATCATCCTCAAAGACTTCTCTTCTTTCACCATACTGAGGCTGCTCCTGCTTCACCATCCACCTAGCTTTCTCCTAGTACTTCACCATCCACCGAGCCACAATTAGACCCCTCTAGATTGAATGTTTCATTTTAAGAAACATTTTTTGAAAACATTTGGCCATTCCCAAAGGCTCCTCCTAGAAAGAGCAACTGCAGAGGCAGATAACAAAGAAGGTCAATAATAACAACTGATATCCTAGAAAGAGAGCTACTGAAAGAGAAACAAATTTCAAGAAAGCAAAGCGTAGGCTAACGACGGAAACTGACGCTCTATAATCTAGTTTGGAAGATATCGGTGATGAAGCTTTTTGTGATTTTTGTTTTTGTTATTTCAAAAGGGCTTTAGTGATTTGTAAGGAAACGGCATTCAAAAGTTTTGTAATATTTTCCATGAAGTATCTGAAATTCTTACTGAATTTTCCTTTTTTTTTAACTTATTTAGTACTGTACGGAATGATACTCCGCTTGAACGAACTCATCCGCACTTCCGGGTGAGTTCGTACACACACATACATCTCATTAAAATCGGTATTAAGAGAGAACCATAAGGTTTTTAACCCTAGTAACCTAGGGACTGGTCCATGCGCGCCAGTCCTCATGAAAAAATATTAATAATTTTATTTTCAAACCGATTTAGAAGTTGTCTTTTCATTACTTTTTCTTTTCAACATAGTTACATACGATTATACCAAAAGGAATGTGATAAAAGTCAAGATACTCATATTATGAGCATTTATTCAAATATACAGGATATCTCAAAAAAACGAAATACAAATTGAATTACTATGTTTCAAAAACTATTAAAGGTAAATGTTTCTTTCTGGTATCATTTTCATTGTTGAATCCTTCTCCATCAACAGTTAATTTTTCATCAAGTTTTATTCATTAATGAAAATGGCTTTCAAGCAAATAGTTAGAATATCTAAGAGATATTTATTTTTCATCTTTGCCTGTTAATTTCATTCTAAATTAGTAACTATTCTTTTGCGTATACCAATGGATGTGTAAATATCAGATGAAGATTTTTATAAAGACTGAATATCGAAAAGTCAATTTGTTGAGATTTTATAACAGTTTTAGTGAGAACTGGCGCACCTGGACCAGTTCCTAGTTTAGTGAGCAAACTTTCAATGGCTAGGTTACTAGGGTTGATAATTTTGTTTGTAGTTATAAGTAGTTGAACACCTATAGATTCGATTGTGATTTAGAACGAAATTGTATCCCGAATATTTAAGATTCTATAGGCTTTGAAACGAAAAATGTACGAACTCACCCGGTTCTCCCCTATAGTTATTTCGTTTTTCAAACTCCTAATTAAAAAAATTAATTATTTCACAAATGCAGCGCCATCTACTGATGTAAGCTGGACTTAAAACTCGGCTAATACGTACATATGGCGCACGAAAAACCATACAATCCATAGGTACTTAATTTTTCTTTCGTTCTATCTAAATTGTTGCATTGAAAATGGCTAAAATGAACACTGATAATAGTAGACTAATAGCAAATATAGATATTGCTAATTGTAGAATAGATTGCATCTCATTTTGATAGATGATCAAGAATGTAAAGTAACAATTCGCAGCGCCCTCCCTGCAAATGCGGTGAACATTGGCCTTATAACAAAATTATTATATTTATATATACAATATTGTTAGTAATATATCAGACGAATGAACTTTCGTGTGTATACAACTAATTACTTACAACATTTTCAATAGAAAAAAGGACATTTTCTTATAAAGTTTACCAATATATACCAAGTTATTATGTATAGCTTTAAAGGGGCAGTTCAGTCAATTTTTGTTTTCATAATATTAATATTGAACGATCACTTAGTACGAATAAAACATTCTTGTAGAATTAAACGGTTGAAAAAAATATAATAAGCGATATATATCATATTTTATAAATTCAATTTAGTTCCTGCGTCCTCCTACAGATGGCGCCACCACTCTGTACTATTTGTTTACATTTTACAGCTGATAACATGTGAACATTTTTTCTATCATCAGTATTAACTGCTAATTTATAAAGAGATGGTTTTCTTTTCAAAACTAAATCTAATTGACTCGAAGGACAGTTTTCAATTTCACAAATTCTTTTCACCATTTTCATAAGTTAATAACCAATTCAAGTCTGGGACTGGTTATCATTTTTTTTACGTACTACAATGTTTAGTTACGCGGTCCACTTCAGTCCACAGATGGCGCCTCAAATTTACAATATACTTTGTATATAAAAATTTCTAAAATCAACGAGTATTCTAATGTTACATAAATAAATATACTAAATCGATTTAGGACCAATTTGGCGATAGTTTGATTTTGACTGAACTGCCCCTTTAACTATCTTATTTTGTTGAGTCGGACCAATTAAATGCATAAATATTTGATTTTCTACTCCATCACTGTTGGTCCTGCTTCATAACCTCTACTTATCTTGCCCACTCTCCAGATTATTGCGCACTTTCAACGATCCTAAATACGCGCAACGCATTTTCGAGATTGTGCAAATCGACAAATGGCACGGAACAAATATACAAATAAGATACGATTCACAAACGAAAATTATAAAAAATCAATTTGATCTAATAATTGGTTCAATTGCTCGACTGAAAAAATCAAAAGTTTGAGCGTGATTTATTGGCATAATATTCCAGCCAATTAGAGCCAAGTGAGAACTCATTGGGAATTATATTCTTTCACAAACTTAGAAGAGAAATGCTTGATTTTTCTTTCACTCAAAACAAAGAGAAAAGTTAATACAGAGATTTAATTTATTCGAATATTAATTATCATATTTCCATTTTCTTCATCTGATATCTTGCAATTCATTTAAAAAAAATAATATTTATTATTGTTTTTATACGTATTGAAAATACTCACAATATACCTACAAAAAATGGAAGAATGGATTATTAATTTTCTAAAGGATGAATTATAATTTTTTTTAAATGAAAAGTGAATCTTAAGTAAATAGAAAAAAATATTGGATAGAAGTCACACTGCTGGTTTATCTTTTTACTGCACTGTTTGTCATACTGTGCTTTTCAATAATTATTACCTGTATAATATCTTGCGGTATCAAAATTGGCAATATTTTCTATGGCTATAGTGAAAAATAAAAAGTGTGTTATAATCAATTAACCGATATACGCATATACTAAAATATATACGTACGAACACAATTTTTTCGTAATTTAGAATAATTCAATTATTAGGCTCAGATATTTAATATTATAGAGAGAAAAAATACCTTAAAATTGAGAGCAAAAGTGTGACGTCACACAGAAGTTTAATGGCTACACACTAATTCAATAATGATTGCCTTGTTTGAGAATATGGGAATCGTTGACGTGATAAACAACGTAGAATGTTTTAAAGGGTTTGATTGGTAGATAGATCCTTTATTTGCAGGGAATTGAAGCTTGTGTAAGTGAAATTAATGGAGAATAAAGATTCTATTTAATCGCTAGTGCCTTATTCAGATGAATGTGACAGAGAAAAAATTCTAAAAAATATTGTTTGAACTTGGTTCTTCACGATATTTTTATTTATAGCTCCCCGTCCATTGAAAAGCCAAATTGCTTGCAAATATATAACACATCTTATGTATTGTATACTGTTTTAATATTCAATACATTTTAGTGAAGCATATTTGGTTTGCTAGCCCATACCACAGCTCCGCCCAAATGGCTGTGATGGTGAACGAAATCCCCTTCAGGGCATAAATTAGTTATGCTTTAAGGAGATTGAAAATAGTAATCTTATTATTGTCCTTCAGTTACCGACACATCAGTTTTCACTAGGAATCAAGTTGTCCTAATAGCTTTTAAAAATGATTCTCTAAAAAAATTGTGCTTTTGTATATTATCGAGATATAGAAAATTACAATTCCTTGTTCTGTATGAACTATGGAAATATAAACTAATATACATATTCTAAACGTTCATTAAAAATAATACAGAACAATAAAACAGAATAAAAATAATAAATATTTAAAATATATGGATATGCATAAATCACAACATCTTCAGAAATTTAATTTCTTTACTTATAAGTAGTAACATTCAATTGAAATTACGTTTATAATAATACAATCAAGGAATGTTTGGACAAAATAGAAAGTTAGTATATATAAAAAACTTATTTCAGTATAAAATTCATAGTAATTTGTATTGTACTCATGTGTACACATTGATAACTGAAGAGGCAGTAATGGTGGAGTCATAGAAAATAGAGAAGAATTTAAACATAACTTTATGGGGAATATTCATTGTAATTATAAGAATAAAAAATGTATGTTGAAATAATCAGATGAAATAGTTTTCACCTCCCATCATATCAATCTTCTACAGAATAACTTTACAGAAAATATGAATCTTTAATTCTATTTGGTTTGCTTGTATTTAAATACACTTTAGAACGTAGGTCACTAGGCACGCTTTGAAAAATTAGAAACTATATTTAGATAATTTTATAAAAAAAGTAAATTGGAAAAAAATGTTAAGAAAATTTATTAAGTTTTTCAAAATAGATATTACCCAAGCAACCATGACACATTGTGCCAACATGGGCACTAGATGGTTAGGTGGGCAAGAGATGGCAGACTGAAAAGTAGCCTAGAAATTACATG
>CANNZV010001614.1:114413-255182 GCA_947561585.1 Caprella mutica | reverse complement strand
AGTACATGTAAGTAAACACAGTACATGTAAGTAAAAGACATAACATGTAAGTAAAAGACAGTACATGTAAGTAAAAGACAGTACATGTAAGTAATACACAGTACATGTAAGTAAAAGACAGTACATGTAAGTAAAAGACAGTACATGTAAGTAAAACACAGTACATGTGAGTAAAAGACAGTAAATGTAAGTAAAAGACAGTACATGTAAGTAAAACACAGTACATGTAAGTAAACACAGTACATGTAAGTAAAAGACAGTACATGTAAGTAAAAGACAGTACATGTAAGTAAACACAGTACATGTAAGTAAAAGACAGTACATGTAAGTAAAACACAGTACATGTAAGTAAAAGACAGTACATGTAAGTAAACACAGTACATGTAAGTAAAACACAGTACATGTAAGTAAAAGACAGTACATGTAAGTAAAACACAGTACATGTAAGTAAACACAGTACATGTAAGTAAAAGACAGTACATGTAAGTAAACACAGTACATGTAAGTAAAAGACAGTACATGTAAGTAAAGGACAGTACATGTAAGTAAAAGACAGTACATGTAAGTAAAAGACAGTACATGTAAGTAAAAGACAGTACATGTAAGTAAAAGACAGTACATGTAAGTAATACACAGTACATGTAAGTAAAACACAGTACATGTAAGTAAAAGACAGTACATGTAAGTAAAACACAGTACATGTGAGTAAAAGACAGTAAATGTAAGTAAAAGACAGTACATGTAAGTAAAACACAGTACATGTAAGTAAACACAGTACATGTAAGTAAAAGACAGTACATGTAAGTAAAAGACAGTACATGTAAGTAAAACACAGTACATATGAGTAAAAGACATTAAATGTAAGTAAAAGACAGTACATGTAAGTAAAACACAGTACATGTAAGTAAACACAGTACATGTAAGTAAAAGACAGTACATGTAAGTAAAAGACAGTACATGTAAGTAAAAGACAGTACATGTAAGTAAAAGACAGTACATGTAAGTACAACACAGTACATGAAAGTAAAAGACAGTACATGTAAGTAAAACACAGTACATGTAAGTAAAACACAGTACATGTAAGTAAAACACAGTACATGTAAGTAAAACACAGTACATGTAAGTAGAACACAATACATGTAAGTAAAACACAGTACATGTGAGTAAGAGACAATACATGGTAATCAAAAAACAGTACATATAAGCTAAAGACAATACATGGTAATCAAAAAAACAGTACATATAATTAAAAGACAATACATGGTAATAAAAAAACAGTACATATAAGTAAAAGACAGTACATGTAAGTTAAAGACAGTACATGTAAGTAAAAGACAGTACATGTAAGTAAAAGAAAGTACATGTAAGTAATACACAGTACATGTAAGTAAAACACAGTACATGTAAGTAAAAGACATAACATGTAAGTAAAAGACAGTACATGTAAGTAAAAGACAGTACATGTAAGTAATACACAGTAATTGTAAGTAAAAGACAGTACATGTAAGTAAAAGACAGTACATGTAAGTAAAACACAGTACATGTGAGTAAATGACAGTAAATGTAAGTAAAAGACAGTACATGTAAGTAAAACACAGTACATGTAAGTAAACACAGTACATGTAAGTAAAAGACAGTACATGTAAGTAAAAGACAGTACATGTAAGTAAACACAGTACATGTAAGTAAAAGACAGTACATGTAAGTAAAACACAGTACATGTAAGTAAAAGACAGTACATGTAAGTAAACACAGTACATGTAAGTAAAACACAGTACATGTAAGTAAAAGACAGTACATGTAAGTAAAACACAGTACATGTAAGTAAACACAGTACATGTAAGTAAAAGACATAACATGTAAGTAAAAGACAGTACATGTAAGTAAAAGACAGTACATGTAAGTAATACACAGTACATGTAAGTAAAAGACAGTACATGTAAGTAAAAGACAGTACATGTAAGTAAAACACAGTACATGTGAGTAAAAGACAGTAAATGTAAGTAAAAGACAGTACATGTAAGTAAAACACAGTACATGTAAGTAAACACAGTACATGTAAGTAAAAGACAGTACATGTAAGTAAAAGACAGTACATGTAAGTAAACACAGTACATGTAAGTAAAAGACAGTACATGTAAGTAAAACACAGTACATGTAAGTAAAAGACAGTACATGTAAGTAAACACAGTTCATGTAAGTAAAACACAGTACATGTAAGTAAAAGACAGTACATGTAAGTAAAACACAGTACATGTAAGTAAACACAGTACATGTAAGTAAAAGACAGTACATGTAAGTAAACACAGTACATGTAAGTAAAAGACAGTACATGTAAGTAAAGGACAGTACATGTAAGTAAAAGACAGTACATGTAAGTAAAAGACAGTACATGTAAGTAAAAGACAGTACATGTAAGTAAAAGACAGTACATGTAAGTAATACACAGTACATGTAAGTAAAACACAGTACATGTAAGTAAAAGACAGTACATGTAAGTAAAACACAGTACATGTGAGTAAAAGACAGTAAATGTAAGTAAAAGACAGTACATGTAAGTAAAACACAGTACATGTAAGTAAACACAGTACATGTAAGTAAAAGACAGTACATGTAAGTAAAAGACAGTACATGTAAGTAAAACACAGTACATGTGAGTAAAAGACAGTAAATGTAAGTAAAAGACAGTACATGTAAGTAAAACACAGTACATGTAAGTAAACACAGTACATGTAAGTAAAAGACAGTACATGTAAGTAAAAGACAGTACATGTAAGTAAAAGACAGTACATGTAAGTAAAAGACAGTACATGTAAGTAAAACACAGTACATGAAAGTAAAAGACAGTACATGTAAGTAAAACACAGTACATGTAAGTAAAACACAGTACATGTAAGTAAAACACAGTACATGTAAGTAAAACACAGTACATGTAAGTAGAACACAATACATGTAAGTAAAACACAGTACATGTGAGTAAGAGACAATACATGGTAATCAAAAAACAGTACATATAAGCTAAAGACAATACATGGTAATCAAAAAAACAGTACATATAATTAAAAGACAATACATGGTAATAAAAAAACAGTACATATAAGTAAAAGACAATACATGGTAATCAAAAAAACAGTACAAGTAAGTAAAATACAATTCATGGAAATTAAAAAAACAGTACATATAAGAAAAAAACAGTTCATGTCAAAAAACAGTTAATTATTAACTAATATGAAATTTTTGCTTGAAACCAATAATTGGACTTTGAGAAACAAACGCTTTGTTTAATAACATTTTTGAGCATATTGTGATGCGGGCTAAAAAAATTAATGTTCATTTATTAAATTTTAATAATTTTGTAAATATAAACAATATGGGATTAAAACGTTATGCACAATATATTAAACTAATGACTCTTTTTATATAATAGATCTTAAGCAATTCTTAAAAACTTTCTCACAGCAACAGCTTATATAATTATTTCTAACTTTACTCAGTGTATGACGTCACAGTGCAATCCTAGAGTCTTAACCTCGTTGTCTGAATCCTCTGAGACTGAGAATTGAATTCGTGACATCCTATCGCATTAACTTGGTTGTAGAAAAGGGATTCAATGCCACTGCAACGTTAGTGGTAGTCAATTTGAAAATATGAGAAGAAAAGTCAGGTTGATTGAAAGAAGTAAGAGATTATATAATGGTTGATTTATTATAATCAATTCATATTTTAGTGTGTTATTTTGATGAAGAAATGATGACGTTACCTACCAAGCAGGATAAGTATTGTGGGAATATAAAAAATTATGTAGGATCACGCTGAGTTTATAAGTAATTATATCTTTATACAGTACGCTTAATATGTATAGAAAAATATACAAAACTATTTTAAATAAAATACCAATGTCGCTTGTATTTAATACAGATAATTTTTTAATTGCAATTTTTTGTGCATCAAACACGCCCTCCAAATTGTAGCGATAAGGGTTGAATCCAAACCTTTTTCTCGATTAGAGAAGTATCTTGTCATCGAACTTTCCATTCTTCAGACATTGACTTTATTTAAAGACTTTAGTTGGTCCAGAAAAGACATAACTTTGTAGATTGTCCCATAAAGAAGCCCCATTACCGGGCCTTAACGGACCTTAAGTCCCGGTAAAAAGAATCCAGGCTGACGGTTCCAAAATTATGTAAATTGTTATGCAATTTTCTCCTTGACAATCTTGGTTATTTTCTCTACAATAGAGGGGCTTATTTTGTCAATAGAACGTAAATTAGAAAAAAAATAAGAAAATGATAAACAGTTGTAAAAAAAGAACAAATAACCGCTTATGAATTTCAATAATAATACATTTACAATAAATTCTTAAATATTGTATTAAAAGAAAGAGTACACAAAAGTGCTATGTAAATTATGATTGCTTTAATTAATTTTGAACATTAATTACTTCATTTATATTTTAAGCTTGATTGAAATAAATGAGTATTTATTGTTTATAAAGTAAAATATCATAAAAAATGAAAATATGTGTTTTGTTGAAAATATGATGTTTTATTAATGAAACAATTTTTAACTAGTGAAACATGTTCATCAATGAAACACATTTTTATTATCAAAAAATACAATTGAAATTGATAAAAGCATTTGCATTATATTTCTAAATATTTTAATAATATGGGATATGAATTATATTACAATATAAATATATTATAATAAACCAATTTATATTATGATATAAATAAAATAATAAATAATAATGACGTATAACAAATAATAAATAAAATATTCTTTCCAATAACTACAGCATATAATAGATGTAGAAACATACCAAGCTTAATATATTTATTTATATTTTATTTGTTATATATCTCATTATGTTTTCAATATTAAACGTATTTGATTTCACCTGATTTTGAATTATGTATAAGCATGAAACGGAACCACTTCGTGATATTGGATCTAGCGAAATTGCCAACATAAATGCTAATTTTACGAGATATTGCACGCCAAATTAGCAAACTTACAAAACATACAATTTCCTATAACAAAATTTCGTTATTTTAAAAAGAAAAATATATGAGTATGATGAAAAAAAAAAACAATTTTGTTTCAAATTTTACAGTAATTACCATTATTTAATAGCTACTATATTTAATATAGATATTTTTAATAACATCTTCCATACATACCATAATCTAAGTGCAATAAATATATTTTGCAAAGATTCTGTTGAAAAATTAGCGGCGCACGTCAGCTTTTTTTTATCTAAAGAAAACTGGTGTAAAAAGATACAAAAAAAACAGCGTTCACTTTCTTTAGAGTTCAGACAATCAACATTACTAAAACGAAATATTTTAAAGATAAGCAATTTAATGAAATATATTGTGGTCATGTAGATTGTATGAGATAATGAATGAATGACAGTTAATTTTGTTTTAGTTACAATGTAAAAGAAAAAGAAAGTGAGCGTTGGTTAACATTTTTATACCCGCATGGAGAAAATGGAGAGAAAGTTCATAGGTATGAGAGGCAGTGAACAACCAGTCTAGCTCTGACAGTCTTAGAGTGAGGTGTTGTTATGTGCTGCTCTACTGAGAGAAACTTATCCTGTTAAAAATAATAGTATGCCTGCAATTCATATCTAAAATTCCTAAATGCAATTTGATTTGAATATTCATCATCAGGGAAAATACTGGCTAAATGTATTAAAATAATTCGCTCTTTTATCTTTATTGAATTTAATATCAATCTAAAAAATGCGGCAAACTGTAAAGTGTGGAGGCGAAATATTTTCATTCCGTCGATTATGCAAATTGGGAAATAAAACCGGATGCAAATATTTTAGCGGCAAATATCATTGTGTATTTTTGCGTGATTTCAATTAGTTTATTCTGAATATTTAATTACGAATAATCTATTTCAATTAGTTTATTCTGAATATTTAGTTTCAATTAGTGTATTTTAATCATTTAATTAAAACTATTTAATTTTAATTATTATTTTTAATGTTTTTTTATATTTTATTAAAAAGACTATATTTTTTCCATTAAAAAACAAAAGACTTAGAATTAGTTTTTTGAAATATTACAATTATATTTTTCTATTTAATTAGTTCAATCTAATTAGTTCTTTCAATTAGTTCAATCTAATTAGTTTATTTTAATTAGTTTATTTTAATTAGTTTAGTATTTATATTTCACAATTAAATTCTATGAATAAAAAAAAAAAATTAATTAGTTTGTGAAAGATGATAAAAGTTTCAGTCAACGTACAACACTGTTAATAAATAATTATATCATTATAATTATTTATATCATAATAATTAATGATGTCATTTCACCAGACAATGTGTCTTCATGTCCTAATGAAGTAATTACAATATTAATTAAATACTGATAGTTTTTATTATTTTTGAATTAATAAATGGTTGAAATGTATTCATAATATGTCACTGTATTAATTTTCTAATTTGGTGAACACGTAAATAAGGTAAGTTTTATTATATAATTTATATTATTATTATATTATACTATCTTTGCATTATTGTAATGCAAATTAATGTAATACTTACATCAATAAAAGCTTCGTTAATTAAAAGCTCGTTAAAATTCAAGTTCTGTATTATTAGATTGAATTTCGATTACTGCTGAATATCTACATTGAATAACATATTTAATCTATCCATGTGTATTAAATTAAACATATTTATAGATAGATAATTTAATTATAAATCAAAGATATATATTTCTGTCTAATACTAAATTATACAAAAATAATTCAGTCATTATTTTTTTCAGTGATAATCTAAACATGAATATCCAGATCGCCTCGGTTGCCTACAACACTTTTCTGAACAATGTCTACTCCTACATCTGGAAGACATACTTTAACAATTCCCTAACAGTCCTGGCACAGGTGATGAGGGGAGGAGCTTCTCTGATAGTATCTGAGACGCTCAAAGCCACTTTTCCTTTTCCAAACGCCCACGAAAACAAAATACGAGCACCTATCTTCGATAATATTTTCTACATCAATCAGCTGAACTCTTTCCTGAATTATGTGAGTTTTGGGTAATTAAATATATACTGAAAGAAGAGTTATATTCAACTTTTTCTTGGTAAATCAGTTTTAAGGTCTATTCCACTATAAATTAAAATTTCTTTAGAGATGCTTATAGGTTATAAAACCTATAGTACAGGTTATAAAACCTATAGTATAGGTTATAAAACATATAGTATATGTTATAAAACCAATACTATAGGTTATAAAACCCATACTATAGGTTATAAAACCAATAATATAGGTTATAAAACCCATACTATAAGTTTAAAACATATACTATAAGTTATATAACATATACTATAAGTTATATAACATATAACAGATAAGAAATTGATCAAGTTTTCGCTTCGTAATTAATTAATTAAAAAGTATTCACACTGAACCGTCTCTGTCCGAGATTTCTATTAGATTCAATAGAAGAACAAGGAACTGAACGAACTTTAACTCGTATAATCGTAAATTGAATGGTAATTATCTATTTAAGTTCAATTTTAGGTACCTGATTATTTTAGATTAATGGTATTAGGTTACGGTATAGGATGTCATTTAAACTATGTCTATCAATTTTATTATTGTTTTTTTTTTAAATTTTATTTCGCTTGAAATTCAGAAGGTAATAGAAAAATCACACGAATAATTAAAATTAAACATTAAGAAAAATTTACAACTCCAACTGATGCACCCAGGTGTTTTGAGTTCACCCTATGGCTTTGTCTCTAAAGCGAGACTAAAGTGCATCAAACTATAGTTTGGATGCACTAAAGTGCATCAGTTCGATGCATTATAGTGTCTTAGCTATAAGATTGTTAAAATGGTGAGAATAATTTGATGATTTCCTCATCATTTTATATCTGAGACACTATTGTTATAATGAAAATAAAGAATCAAATTTGAAATGGTTTGCAATTTTAAAATCAGTAATATTATAGAACTAATGAATAGAGTAATAAAGAATTAGCGTGAAAAGGGGACCTTCAAATAGTAAAATATAAAGTAGCGACGACGATGCTTGAAATTTTTCTTGTTTCTCATAGTTAAAATTTCTCTAAATTCATTAAATTTGCTCTAAATTCACTAAATTTGCTCTAAATTCACTAAATTTGCTGTAAATTCACTAAATTTGCTGTAAATTCACTAAATTTGCTGTAAATTCACTAAATTTGCTGTAAATTCACTAAATTTGCAGTAAATTTACTAAATTTGCTGTATATTCACTAAATTTGCTGTAAATTCACTAAATTTGCTCTAAATTCCTAAATTTGAACTAAATTTACTAAATTTGCTCTAAATTCACTAAATTTGCTCTAAATTCCTAAATTTGAACTAAATTCACTAAATTTGCTCTAAATTCACTAAATTTGCTCTAAATTCCTAAATTTGAACTAAATTCACTAAATGAATTTTAATTTCATTAAATCAGCTAGAACTTCTTAAAATGTTTTCTAATGTCCTACTTATTACAGGGCGTGTGGTTTGTTAATCAGATACTGAATATCATCAACAGTAACAACCTCTGGACCACAGTGACTATAATGCTACAGTCTGTGAACTCCTGGATAGACTTCCTGGAGAGGGTCAAAGGGAGGGGCTTGACTCTGCAAATTGAAGGTGAGATAGGACTTAACCCTACAGATAAAGGTATATCAACTGCAAGGTAGAATATGGCTCAGGTTCATACCAAAATAAATTACAACTATATTGTAAAATACGCACATATGAATGCACTTATGAGACCCTGTTTTATTAGATTACAAACTTTTATACAATACAGCAGGTTAAATATAGTTTATTTCTATATAAGGATATTGCCATGGTTGTTTGTCCAGTATAAGGATAACATAGAAATTATTTAACCCGCTGTATTGTATATAGAGTATGTAATCTAATATTGCAGGGTCACATGAGTAAGTTCCTATGTGCGTATTTGTTTATGTGCCGAAGAGTCTAAAACTCGTATCCAGGCGTAGCATACCTTGTAAGTTGTTACATCTTGCTACAGATAGAGGGTGATGTAGGACTAAACTAATTAGATAGTGATAGTTTATTGAGATAGGGTTATTTAATGGTATGAGTTTAAATTATTTGGGTATCAAGTTATTGAAATATATATTTTGACATATTCATATTTTTCATTTTTTCAGATTTTAGCAATTCTTTTCTACCAGAATGAGTGATTTGGAAAATTGAGTAAATGTCAGAGGGTGACTATTTTTAAGAAATTAATGATACTGAAAAAGGACCCCTGGGTTAAAGACCCCGAAGGAAAGCTGACACAGTTCCACGTACCAACATCTAAATCATTAATAGTTGATTCTTTAAATAATTGAGAAATGTGCCAGGTTATATTTAGTCATAGCTATGTTCTTCCATTTAAAGCTAAAATCAATTTAATCGGTGAAATACTGATGAACTTATAGGAAAAATAATCGCCATAAAAAAACAATCATACCCTAGGTATAGAGCTGGACTTCGTCTCAGCCAATATCAAGAATATCATCTAAAAATAAGAGGTAAACTTTTGTACGCTTATACCCAGGTAGGGTGTTTATGGTGGGGCCCACGATGATTAAGATCTGCTTAATCTTCTATGGCCCCACTATAACTTTACTGAAACAAAACATATTTATTTCTCTGCTAGATTTCTAGATATTTACTAGTTCTGTTTTAATAATCTTATTCTAGAATTTGTTGTTAATTTAATGTATTTCAATATCTTGTTTTTAATTCAAAAATGATTGTTATAAAAATAAATTGCAATATATAGAAATTTTCCCTGGTAATAACCATGCTTTAAAACTTTACTCTATTGTATCATAGATTGTAATTGCGTCTGTGTTTAATTGGTATTTTAATTGCTTGCTCTTTTAATTACTTTTTTAATATATTGATTCAGCCATTATAAAAAGACATTAAAAAGCATTATATTTATTCAATGTTATACGTGAATAGTGGAAAATAATTATATATAGCGTATACTAGTATTATTTAAATAAAATATTTATGTATAGAGTATTTATTTCATAGATGTTTTTAGAGATATAAATTAAATATAAATAATTCAGTACAATAATTATTGTATTTTCTATCCCCAATTATTTTAAGTAATAAAAAAGAGAAAAAAAATCATTTTTTTGTAATTTAAATTTTTTAAAAATTATGATTCTTTCCAAGAATAGCGGCGCAAAATATTTATTTAATATATCTATATTTAATATCATTATTTATTAATTTATTAGATGTACAACATTAATTATAAATTACCTGCATCTATAATACAAACAGGTACGGATTAAGATTAAAGGATTGAGAACTTTTAAAACAAATTCCTGTTTTCATTGAAATCACTAAAAACCTGTAATGTAGTTTGTTATACTGCACACTTCATTGTTAATTGTTTAATGATGTGGCAGGTTGTGGCGGCCATACCCCATTTCTTGCTACATTGAAGGTACGTATTGCTGTTGCTGAGTTCATTAAATCTGATTGGCCTCAATTTTATTTTACTAACTTGGTATATATGATACACATTTAATATGAATATATTAATAAATATTTTGCGCCGCTATTCTGGGAAAGACTCTCGAATAAAATTGAATAAATACTATGATTAATAATCTTGAAAGAATGTGCTATTTGAAAATGAATGGTAATGATTAATATTTTTAGTTAGAATCTAATCATTAGAAATTAGAACAAAATTAATAAAAAATGAATATGCATGAAAGTTGTATTAAATAAAAAGTCCAACTAGATAAATATATAAATTATAATATGAAGATTATTATTCAATTTTCTGTAGCCACAGCATTACATTTGTCTGCCCAGGGAGAAAGTTATGACGGGGTCATAGAAGATTGAGAGAGGTCCCCTATATTAACATGGCCCCTCCATAACTTTCTTCTCTGTCAAAGAAAAATGTATTCGCAATATCACAGTTTTTTAATTTTCAATTATTTACCAATTTTATAAATCTGTCTTCTTGTACTCAGGCAAATTTCAAAATATACAATCATTATCAATTAATAAAGCTTCTTTTTATAATGTAAAATTTGTAAACGGTTTAAAATTTATTACCGGAACATTTTTCTTTGATGTATCAGATTCACTTTGATAAATAAATAGTATTTATCACTATGGTAAATAAATAGTATTTATCACAGATAAATAAATAGTATTTATCACTATGATAAATAAATAGTATTTATAACTGATAAATTAATAGTATTTATAACTGATAAATTAATAGTATTTATTTCTATGATAAATAGCGGTATTTACCGTCCGATTAAATATTATTTTATTCTCTAAGCTCATTACAGGGGATATTTCTATTCAACTGCAGAGCATTAGAATGTTCTTTGCGCAAGGAAGAAATTCTTTGAAGATGGAATTTATACATCAATTCTATAGCATTATAATTTACCACCACTGATGGAATCACAAATCTGGAAAATAGTGTAGAGGATTTTTTAGTGCTACGGGAACATGGGCCCCCAAGTGACGGGCAATCAGAGCAAAGGGTCTATCTAACATTTGAGAATATTCCTAAGTCATATATGGTATAGGATCTATCTAGCACTTGGACCCTTAGACAAACGTTAGGTAGACTCTTTACTCTATTTGTTTAATAAGAATTGTTCATCAATTTTAGTAGAATTGGAATAAAATTTCGTTAGGTGAAAAGTAAAATTTTGTGAAATTTATTTTTATAAGTTAGCAAAAATGAAACTAAGAATATACTATACTATACTACTATAATATATATACTATAATATATATACTATACTATGAATATATGCAAATATCAGATTTGATTTAATTCAATCATGTAAGTTAACCATTGAGAAATAAAATCATTAATTTAATGAGAGGAAATGTTGCAACTCTTCAAAATTTCGAACGGAAAAATAGCATTCCATATTGTTTTTGGAAATAGTTTTTCACAACATATTTTCTTAGAGAAGTTCAAAGGAATTTTTGCGAACATTTTCCATGCCTCCGTAATGTCATCATTAAAATGTTATTTCAATAGCGCAAAAGAAGATGAAACAAAGCATCAAAAACAATGTCAAAGGAAACAGTATGCCTCCAAAACAAAGAACAAAAAGAGAAATTGTCAATTTTACTTGAATGCTGAAAAACAAATATGAATGACAAAAGAATCTCGCGCGCTGGCGTAAAAATAATAATTAATATGTGTCTTAATATAAGATTGAGAAATATATTCCCTAATTTGAAATAGAACAGTTTCCCTCCAGCACAGTAAACTAAAATAGTAAATAAACTTTAGTTACATTGTAAATAAAATTTGGTTTTATTGTAAATAAACTTAAGTTTTATAGTAAATTAACTTAAGTTTTAAAGTAAATAAACTTAAGTTTTATAGTAAATAAAATTAAGTTTTAAAGTAAATATACTTGGTTTCATAGTAAACTAAAATAGTAAATAAACTTTAGTTAAATTGTAAACAAAATTTGGTTTTATTGTAAATAATCTTAGTTTCCTAGTAAATGGACTTTGGTTTCATAGTAAATAAAATTTTATTTCACACTAACTAAACATAGGTTTTATAGCAAATAGCCTTCGATTTCATGAAAGATAAAGATTTGTTTCTTGTAGATAAACTTTAGTTTCACGGTAGATGAACTTTGATTCCTTAGTTCAAGAACTGTTGTTTCATTCCCCATTTGAAAATTATGGTAGTTTCACCAAATTCAAAGGTAGACAACTTTAACATTCTACACAAATCCTATTTCACAACTAGAACATTTTAGGCATATACACCTAAACTTTTTATAGACTTTAATGATGAGATGATAGAGAGGTCGAAATTATTTCATGCCTGTAACATTTATCCATCATATTCAGGCTAATGCTATTAACTGCACTCCAGTGGAACGGCTATGAAGTTTCGAATCAATCAACTCGTCGAATATTATTAGATTAAAATGCATCGCCTTTGAAACAATGGAAATAATTGAAATATATAAGAGGTAATAATAATATAGATAGTTTGGAAAAACAATTCTTTGATATCATGTAAACAATTTATAGGAATGAATTGTTGTTATTGATGCAAATCTTATTAATATTGATTAAAAATAATATTAGTTTTTATTTTTGTGAGTTGAAATAATATTGTTAAATAAGTATAGATTTATTGATAACACGTACTTGCATTCAAATATAATATTAATCCAATATATTAATTTAAACCTTTAATGGATGAATAACAGGTACCGTACTAGCTTTGATAATAAGAGCAGCTTCTGTCTTCTGTCTGTCACACTAATTCTAACGATATGCTTAACAAGCAATTGGTAGCAAGGATATGAAATTATACTGATACCATTTCAATAATAATTATGTAATCATTTTCATGAAATCACTTTCAAGTTAAATTTAGCTACAGCCAATAAAAAAGGAGTTTTTATATACAAAATTAATATAACTTCAATGCAAGATCAGCATTTTGCAAATTCACACTTAGAGGCATGAGAAAGGATTCTTAGAAAGAGGAAAAGTTTTCTATGATTTAACATAAAAATATTTGTTTTGAAGTTATATTTAAAAAAAAATCAGGACCCTATTTTTTGCCTATTTTTTCAAATTCTAACTCTGACTTCTAAAAAAGTTCAATGCTTAATCATAGAACACCTCTTGTTCTTTCAAACAAGCGCCACCACGTCTCTCTAAGTGAAAATATTATACAGAACGAAGTAGCGTCGAAAAGTAGTAGCGTTCGTCAAAAAACATAAGTGTTCAGGAGACTGAAATATCTCAACCATCAGGTTATCTCGCTCTAGAAGAAAGTGTTACTTAGAAAAGCGACTCCTCTCATCCGTACAAAAGTAAGTGAGGCACTGATTTCTTATTGGAGCCTAAAGTGCAGATATGGTTGGCCTTCTCACAAATAACCCAAAATCAACTTCAACACCCTCTTTGGTGTGGGTGAGCGGATGCGTTCCTAGCCACCCCAACACATTTCACTTCTCAATGTACGCGATACAAATAAGCTCTGACTGTAATATTCATTTTAAATCACAGTAAGTAACTAATTATACAAAGTTTAATATAATATTCAATATCTTTTCTTTCGAATGATATTTGTTTCAAATTCCTATCTCGCATATGAAAATAGTTATGGCATTTTAAAATGGATACTTTTTAGCATGCACTCTGTATGAACCAAAATTTCAAGTTTTTGCTTTCCATCAAGAACTTAATTTATATTTTAAATTGCAAGTTTTTAGTTTCTCACTTTATTCAAAGGATAAAACAACTGGAATCATAATATTAGTAAGACTATGAGTGAACTGAAACGAACATGAAGTCCATTTGCTACTTGCCGTTAATTTAAGCTCACCTTAGAGTTATAAATCTGAGTTGTGGGGGATTTAAACGTCTAATCCAGGCACGTTGAGAGCACCCCCCGGGGAGAAGGGAACTCTATCCCCCATTATACACCATGAACAACACGGACATCAGTAAGTGAAGGTATTAAAGCTGCAGTTATTATCATAAAATAGAAAGTTACGATGGGATCACCGGAGATGAAGAGAAGATGCATGATAATCTTCTATGGCCACACCATTTCACTTTCTATGGGTTAGGAGAAGATAATATCACCATGGTTGAATAAGTTACAATGAAACTAATATGTGTGTTTATATGTAGGATAACCTTTTGATTAATTATTATGAATCACTTGATAGAACATAAAGTGACTATTAAAAAATAGTTACCTATCGTTGATGGACTTTTTTGTCAGTAACTTTTATAATACAAGAATATATATTAGGTTTTTTATGTTTTCAATTATTATGCAATTGAAACTATTCGAATGGCAAAATGTTTTAGTAACTTATTAGTAAGTTATCAGAATAAAAAAAGTATTGTGTCTCACTATCCTCAGTTAGAATTATGTCTCTCAGTTAGAATTATGCTCCTCAGTTTGAATTGTGTCTCACTATCCTCAGTTAGAATTGTGTCTCACTATCCTCAGTTAGAATTGTGTCTCTCAGTTAGAATTATGTTCCTCAGTTAGAATTGTGTCTCACTATTCTCAGTTTGAATTGTGTCTCACTATCCTCAGTTAGAATTGTGTCTCACTATCCTCAGTTAGAATTGTGTCTCTCAGTTAGAATTATGCTCCTCAGTTAGAATTGTGTCTCACTATCCTCAGTTAGAATTGTGTCTCACTATCCTCAGTTAGAATTTTGTCTCACTATCCTCAGTTAGAATTGTGTCTCACTATCCTCAGTTAGAATTGTGTCTCACTATCCTCAGTTAGAATTGTGTCTCTCAGTTAGAATTATGCTCCTCAGTTTGAATTGTGTCTCACTATCCTCAGTTTGAATTGTGTCTCACTATCCTCAGTTAGAATTGTGTCTCTCTATCCTCAGTTTGAATTGTGTCTCACTATCCTCAGTTAGAATGTCTCTCTCACCACATGTGTCTCAATTATCTGGTGGCACCGTTGCCGCAGGTGTGAAGTCTGCTAATTACTTACAGGCCCGTCACAGGGGAGGTAATGGGAAGAGATAGGTAGAGAGTGATGGGGAGAGTGATGGAGAGTGATGGGGAGAGTGATGGGGAGTGATGGGGAGAGTGATGGGGAGAGTGGTGAAAAAATAAGATTGGGATTAAAATGTATACAGTGATATGGATAGAGTTATAGTAAGCATTATTAATTGGATACTGTATTATCACTCTAATTACAGGAAAGGGCAATCGTTATTCTCTCTCGATGGGAACTAATAAATCCTCTTCACCTCCCAATTAGTGAAATATAAATGTGAAAGATAAGGATTTTGAAACAACGTAAACATGTACAATGTTCACTGGCATTCAACATTTTATATTGAATGAAGAGTTACATTGAATAAAGTGTTACATTGAATAATTTGCTACACTAACTAGTGTGCAATATGTAATACCTACCATGCTACACTAACTAGTGTGCTTCATACCTACCATGCTACACTAACTAGTGTGCTTCATACCTACCATGCTACACTAACTAGTGTGCAATATGTAATACCTACCATGCTACACTAACTAGTGTGCTTCATACCTACCATGCTACACTAACTAGTGTGCTTCATACCTACCATGCTACACTAACTAGTGTGCTTCATACCTACCATGCTACACTAACTAGTGTGCTTCATACCTACCATGCTACACTAACTAGTGTGCTTCATACCTACCATGCTACACTAACTAGTGTACTTCATATCTGCCACAGTAGTTGCATGTCGCTGACACATTCAATCAAGGTTCATCCACATGAAATGAGCCATCAGTCTCACTGTGAAGCTTCTCCACCCCTAAAGCTGCACTAAAAGACTGCAATCGAAGCTAAGCCAGCTATGAATACAGATTGCCTGATGACCTCAGGAGATTGAAACGATACCAGCTTTGAGAGGTACACAAACATGGGAGTTAGGAGGGAAGATTATGATGGGCCATAGAAGGGGATACCTAACTTAATCTTCTTTACAATAAATTTTCTCTCTGGGTGGTAGTACACTCCTTTCTGTTTCATTTAAAGAGAAATGGATCAGGAGATCCAGGAGTTGTCCATCGGTTTGAAGGAGTGCTGACAGATTTAAGATTGGAAGTTTTTGATATAAGAAAGTAATGAAAATAAAAGTATGTGATTTTGTTTAGAAAAAAAATATAATAATAACTACTAAATGTAACTAATAATTATTAGAGATAAGAAATAATCAATTCATAAAATATTTCATGTAATCATAGATAAAATCTCCACATTTATTTTGGAATAAAATAAAAAAGTTATCTGCATTAAGGAAAAATGATAATATTCAAATTCATTGGCATAAAATTCCCGTAGACTTTTCACTCAGTATCAAAGCAGTGGGTTTTTGTGAAGATATTCACCATAAAGGTGCCTGTGGTCGAAATGACTTCACGCGAAAGTGTTAAATTGTTTGTGGCCGAAAGTCGTCCGAGCGTGAGGAAGTCGGTGAAAAATGCCAGTGAGTTAGAAAAATAGCCATTTCAATCTAGGAAATATATCTCTGAAGTGAATTGGCTTAGCAGATCTGCTGGATAAATCAATTAGATTAAACCCGATTGAAAAATGATATTCTCCGATTGCCGGTATGCGATCAGCAATTGTCATGAGAAAGATTATGATAGGACGGAAATACAATTGGAATTTAAAATGAATTGACATTGTTTACAATTTTTCATCGAATATTCTTTAAAAAAATCCTCTAAAATTATGTTATTTACCTATATATATTTTTAAAATGAAACTCTATACCTCTAAATTCCTTTTTCTAAAAACTGAATTGTATTAAAATATATACTCTCATGTATATCTAATTTTGATAAGTGAATTAATTTCCTGATGATTTACTATATATAAAATATTTCACTAACCACAAGTAATTAAGGTAAGAGAATGAGAATCTAATAAATGATCAATAATCCAATTAGAAAGTCATTAAGTCTCGTCGGTAGATGGCGCGTCTGGCTTTCTTGGACCTGACGAGAAAATTCAGACTTCATTAACTCGGTGAAATAATGAAAGTTGTGATCTTGTGAGTAGATGAAACTGGAGACACTTTTCTGGGTTTGGAAGAATTTCATACCAGCTTTTGAACTTTTCAACGTCCATCTTTTTTTTACAGCAACAAAATGCGATTTATTTTTTCTTTTAACTCAATAATTTTTCCATGGCAGCGTTACAGTGCTCGGATACCTAATTAAGTTTCTGGGTCAATCAGAAATTTCTAAAAAGTCATCTAGGTTCGTAAGTTACCGCCCACTTTACTGTACAGTACATTTACTGTACTGTACACATTATTATTTCTTAAACAACGAAATAAAAAAAAAATCCTATCAACCGACTCTCATTTTCCCCCAAAGCCACCTTTCTATATTGGACGATTTAAACTGTCAAAGTCAATTCCACTAATGTTGGTTGATGAAACTTGAGGTCATCGTTCAAAGTGTAACGACTTTCATAGGACGGGACGTGGTAAAGCCTGTATAATCTTTGCAAGAGAATATGGATAAGACTGCTCGTAAAAAGCCCATCGTCAGCTTCGTAATTACGGCAGCAGTTGCTGGTTTTGATTGATGATGGCTATCACCGTTAATTCTAACAAGAAACAGGAGTAACAGTAAAGTTAGTGAGTGGGTTATGGTTATTTGGTATTTAGTTGGTTTCATATATAATTTGTTGTATGATTATACACTTTATACATTATATAATTTATCATATATACGAATATATACAAAAAAATATATTTAAGATGAAATTTTATTTGTTAATAGATTTACATCAGCTAAATTTACATGTTTTAGTGTTATATATAAACGATCCATGAAGATTTTTTTACTGAAAATAACTTCTAAATTCCATTTTAGGGTCAATAATGACGTAATAATCAATATACCCCTTTATTTTTTAAGATTAAACTCAAGCTAAATTTACAAAAGATGTTGTAATATGTCAATGATACATAATTTGGTACTTCATTTCCTATTGAACTTTAAATTACAATATTTACCATTTAAACTTATTACATTCAATAATATTTATGTATATGTAAAATAAATTATTAACTATAGATTCTTTTGCATTTCCAATCATGATATCTAAAAAACCAGAATAACATCAAAGGGACTTTTTGAGCAAGGTGCTATCAAAGCTGCTCAGAATTCTCCTCGGCTCTATCGGCTGGATCAGAACCATGATTCGTATGCATTGGCGACACCTCCCAAGAACCAATCTAAACAGTCTTTTCCAGAGTCGGAATAATCGCGACCGCTAGATGACGGCATGTATTGCAGTTCACGTAATTCGTATCTTCATCTGCAGGATTCTCCTCGAGAAATATACCGATACTGAACACCATCTCACCAACTTGGTCGATGAGATGCCATAAAAATAAACTTGGCTATGCAAAATACTAAGGAGGCTATTTCTAGAAATTGGCCTGGAATAAATAGAGATTTATTTCCAAAAGTTAGCACGAAGTTCCGAATTGAAAGAAGGTTAAAAGGACCAAAACTTACACGATAATGAGACAATTTGGGTTGATATAATGACCATTAATATTTGTCTTCTCATGTTCCTAAATTAGAACTAAATAAAAACAATGAGAAACTATTTACATCATATGTCACTGTGATGAATTTCAGAGCATCAGTATAATGGAAATAAATGGGCGTCTGCGTTGTGCAGCTTCTCATGCAAATAAATAGTGTAGTCCTCTCTCTGCCATGGAGTTTGTCGAACTCTAATGATGATGGATATTCCAGGAAACTTTCGGGGAGCCGTGAATCTCCATGAGAGAATAACCAATCTTGGTAAGGAGTCTGCGTACATCTCACATAAATTGGTAGGCTCTTTCCAGACTAAGTGGGATTCAATACTTTTTATATTTGGTAGCCTATTAGGAGTGGGATTCATTACTTTATATCTTAGGACATTTCATTGCATAGATAGGATTAAATACTTTCTATATTTTATATATTTTCATTGCACAGATAGGATTAAATACTTATTATCTTTGGGACATTTCAATGCGTGGATGGATTTAAATACTTTATATATTAAATTCCTAGGACAGATAGGATTTGGTTCTAGGTAAATTCCTCCGCTGAAAGTTCTACCACGGAAAATTCCACCAGGAAGATACCACCACTGGAAAATTCCACCACAGAATATTCCTCCCCTGAAAATTCACTGCATATATGGATTTCATTTACATCAAGTGTAACATTAAATAAAACTGATTTAATTATATAATCTAGTTTCGGTGGTAACGAGACATTATTTTATTAGTTAAATAGTTCAGAAATTATGAGAATATATAGGTGATGTAATTAGTCAAGGCCAAAGTAATAAGTTAAGACTAACCTTTGAAAATAGAGACGGATGAAACGATTCGTACAAGGGTATTAATAAAATTCCTGTGTCACAGTGGTCTACAATTTGGGTCTCGTTTGTTTCTCCATTATACTAAGAGTGGAATTCAATACCTTTTATCTTAGAAACTTAGACTCTAAATACCAATCAATATATATTTTTAATGTAGGATATATTATATAATAATTCTTATTTTATGATCAATTCTTTTTTATGAGACGATTGATAGTGATTGATATTAATTTTGGTTGGACTAACTAATATATATCATCAAACTGATGATTTAAATTTTATTATGAATATGATTGATGGCAATGAATATAAAACGAATATGAAATATTCAAAGAGGAAATTTTGACAAATATCATTTATATTTGAAATGTCTATTGTCCTTTACATGGAATATTAATTGAATTTCTAAATAGCGTCTCAGTTTGACGTTACTTCATTAATATTTAAATGAAGTTATACCTCGAAATGCATTCTTCCTTTTTACAACTGCATATAATGGTTGTTTCTATAATAATAAATAATAATTTGTTTATTATTATTTATTTTTGTTTATTATTATATACTGTCAAAAATATAGTTCTAAGTATCCATTCTTTTTTCAGGCTAAATTAGTATCTCCATTATTCTTTTCGCATAGTTTACCTACAAAAAAATAGGTTGCTTAAAACTAAAGAATGAAACACAACTAATGGGAAGTAGAGCTTATGTTATTGGGTCCAATTAGTGTCCTCTTTAAACCAAATACTATCTAATCCCATCCATTTTTCAGCTTTAATGAAACCCTGGAAAAAAAGAAAAAGGCTTCAAAAATTCCGGTCGGTGTTTTAGAGCAGCCATTTATCATGTGAGTTGAAATCTGTTGGGAGAAGCACTGCTTACACAGCCTAATTTGGAGACCAAAAACCACACTATTTACCTCGGCTCTTGTGCTCTTCGTGGTGAAATTATTAGCCCTGGCAATGGCGGCGAAGAAATTCTTTGCAACTTTTTTTTACTTCTCTTAATCAATGGCATTTTTTGGGGTGATTCCCAGGCAGATATTTATGGTGGGACTTTGGAAGATTAAGAGGGGATCATTCTTAATCTATGGTGTCCCCGTTATGACTGCAGTATTTAGAAGTAATATTTGTTATGGATTTAAAATTTTGAATGATTGTTGGTGATAGGGAGGTGTTATTTTATATGTATTAATAATATTATATTGTTATTAAATTATAAATATCGTTAATTGATAATAAATATTGTTATTTAGCGATAAATATTATTAATTAGTGATAAATATTGTTATTTAGTGATAAATATTGTTATTTAGTGATAAATATTGTTATTTAGTGATAAATATTCATATTTAATTATAAATGTTATTATCGATGACGATAATTTCAATTGATGATAAATATATTTTTCTAATTTCTGTTTCTTGTTTCTTTAACAAAATTCATGAATATTTGACTATGCTCCCATGCAATAAATATTTTCCACCTTTTGAACCAATAATGTAATTTCATCGTTTGTACTGATATGTTAATTTGAATGATCTATAGCCTCACAGGCCCTGAATACATTTTATGTACTCTTTTACCTTTTTCTGTAATATTGTAATTCATCTTAAAAATGTGTATTCTCGAATAAATTTTTTCATTGTTCATTATTACATAATAAGTTATTATTTGAATATTTTAGCAAAATTTATTAAATTCAAATTTGTGGGCTATATACTAATTTCTTTTTCAATATTAATGAATTAGAATTAAGATTATCATATTTATCAGTTATTTCCATATTGATGTGATATCAACCTGACACCTCGTGGGATAATGCGTCGTATCATGAGAAAAATAGAGTCGCATTAAATATCCAGGTTATTTTTTTACGTAGCCAGAGCCCTATGAAGATTGATGATCCTACATGTACTATCCAAAGATAATATTCTTGTACTAACAACGCTACAAAACCTTACACTCAAGAATGACAGCAAACCATTTTAGTGGATAGCGTCATCAAATAACAAAGCATCTCTTACCTAGATAGCTTCAGAGTTGTATCTAGGCTACGTGAGATCACGTAGCCTGGATACTGCAGATACTGCAGGTGATGGTCTTTCGGAATGGAGTTCGCAGTAAGAAGCCTAAGTTACTTTGTTATTCATAAACGGTGGGGGTAATTTATGTCTTATTTTCGAACCAAGGCATACGGTCGTAAAGCGAGACAGTTAAAAAGATGGCTATGTTCGAAGCTTCGAAACGGTACCGTGAACACGTCACTTCTCGCTAATGCAGAACCCGTCACACGGAAAATCGTAGTCTCGTTTGAAAACGGAGCCAATTTTAAAACAAAATAAACATATTTTCAACCATTTCACTATGTTATTTTCATGAACACTTTGAAATTGTGGAAATAATTAAATAAAGAAGTCTATGTTTGTTTAATATAATAATCAATTGATGTTACATTAAACTTAAATGACATTTAGCCTGACTCCATTATAAAACAAGCTCAAAAATACCTACCGATGGTATAAACAAAAGGTTAAAAATTGCTTCACTGCTATTCTTGCAGATAGCCTTTGCAGCTGATCCTTTTCTTACCTCCCCCTCCCCTGCCCGTGTTCGGAAAGTTAGGCTCCGACATGCTAAGTTAGACCCAACCTCCTGAGTTTTTAGCCCAAGAACATACACGGGAGGCAAATAATTTCTGACTTACAATGATGGCGGTGGTTTCGGTACAACTTTATGCAGTTCTGTTTGGGCGAGAGTGAATAATTGAGTGCAGGCAAATGAAGTTAGGATGTGAGATCAGTAAAAAGAGTAAATTGAGAAAGTTGAGATAGAATAGTTGATAACTCTGGGTTTACTTACAAGAACATGAAAAAATTATGGTAATTAACGGATATAACAGTGTAAACTGATGGATTTATACCACGTTTCTAGCACTCTCAACATTTACAGTAATATGTCAATTATGATAGTTTTGTTCAATAAATGGTTATGCCTTATTTTGCGAATTTTAAAATTTGAAAAGAAATTATAATATGTGAAAGAGTTTTTAATCGTATTTTCTAACATTTTCTCCAATAAACTTTCTATCTATTTTTAGGTACAGAACCACATTTTAACTTTTCAACCATCACTGTCAAACTCCTCCCCTCTCCCCCTATCTCCACCTCCACTCCCTCACCTCCACTCCCCCCCCCTCCTTTCAGCAAGAATCTCCAGATATCAGAGCCACACCATTTGGTTACACGGCCCTTTCGATCACATCAAATTTCCCCCTGACAAAGGACCGTAAAAGTCCTATTCTTCAGAGCGGATATTCATTTTTATCATCACGCTATAGTAGCTTCTGATACTTTTCGAAACTTTTGTTCCAATTCCAGTTGGAGTGCAGATCAAAGGGGTCTCTGGAACAGTCCTATGGGGGACTGGAATTGGATGTTCCTGAACTGGAATAGATGTTCCTGTGCGATAATGCATAACAATAAAATAGATAAAACCTACCGCGTCCCTCTTATCGCAATATTTCATTCTATAGAATTCTTTTCGATATGCAGTACTAGTTTAAAAATATAATAATAAATAATAATAAACTTTTCATATTGATTTTATTATAATAATATGCTTTTAGAAATATATAATATAAAAGTTATAATTATCACAGACGATATGATAATAAATTATTGTAGCATTGAAAATAATTTTTGAACATTGGAAAAATAATGTATATCATTACAATTAATGATAAATAGAGATAGCAAAAGATGACGTTATATTTCCATATAGATACTTATAGATAGTAAATTTGACTTCTTATCACATTATAGATATCAATTAAATACAATCAAATTATTAATGATGAGGTCATATCTTCAAGATATAGATAGATTACCTCAATTAATTCTACTAATTGGCTTCAAATCTGAATTGTATTTGCCCGATACAGTAACTCAATGCATGTGACAGTTTAATAATTAAGGTGGGGAGTTATTATAATTTATGTCATAATAATATTTTGTTAGTGCTTAAAATTTAAAGGTTATTTGCGAGCATAAGGAAGAAAAAATCCATTGTTTGAAAACTGATATTTGATGGAAAACAGTTGTTCTTTTCTCTGATAGTACATCATCACAGTGACTCTTTTCTCTGATAGTACATCATCACAGTGACTCTTTTCTCTGATAGTACATCATTACAGTGACTCTTTTCTCTGATAGTACATCATCACAGTGACTCTTTTCTCTGATAGTACATCATCACAGTGACTCTTTTCTCTGATAGTACATCATAACAGTGACTCTTTTCTCTGATAGTACATCATCACAGTGACTCTTTTCTCTGATAGTACATCATCACAGTGACTCTTTTCTCTGATAGTACATCATAACAGTGACTCTTTTCTCTGATAGTACAACATCACAGTGACTCTTTTCTCTGATAGTACATCATCACAGTGACTCTTTTCTCTGATAGTACATCATCACAGTGACTCTTTTCTCTGATAGTACATCATAACAGTGACTCTTTTCTCTGATAGTACATCATCACAGTGACTCTTTTCTCTGATAGTACATCATCACAGTGACTCTTTTCTCTGATAGTACATCATCACAGTGACTCTTTTCTCTGATAGTACATCATAACAGTGACTCTTTTCTCTGATAGTACATCATCACAGTGACTCTTTTCTCTGATAGTACATCATCACAGTGACTCTTTTCTCTGATAGTACATCATAACAGTGACTCTTTTCTCTGATAGTACATCATAACAGTGACTCTTTTCTCTGATAGTACATCATCACAGTGACTCTTTTCTCTGATAGTACATCATCACAGTGACTCTTTTCTCTGATAGTACATCATAACAGTGACTCTTTTCTCTGATAGTACATCATCACAGTGACTCTTTTCTCTGATAGTACATCATCACAGTGACTCTTTTCTCTGATAGTACATCATCACAGTGACTCTTTTCTCTGATAGTACATCATCACAGTGACTCTTTTCTCTGATAGTACATCATAACAGTGACTCTTTTCTCTGATAGTACATCATCACAGTGACTCTTTTCTCTGATAGTACATCATAACAGTGACTCTTTTCTCTGATAGTACATCATAACAGTGACTCTTTTCTCTGATAGTACATCATCACAGTGACTCTTTTCTCTGATAGTACATCATCACAGTGACTCTTTTCTCTGATAGTACATCATAACAGTGACTCTTTTCTCTGATAGTACATCATCACAGTGACTCTTTTCTCTGATAGTACATCATCACAGTGACTCTTTTCTCTGATAGTACATCATCACAGTGACTCTTTTCTCTGATAGTACATCATCACAGTGACTCTTTTCTCTGATAGTACATCATAACAGTGACTCTTTTCTCTGATAGTACATCATCACAGTGACTCTTTTCTCTGATAGTACATCATAACAGTGACTCTTTTCTCTGATAGTACATCATAACAGTGACTCTTTTCTCTGATAGTACATCATCACAGTGACTCTTTTCTCTGATAGTACATCATCACAGTGACTCTTTTCTCTGATAGTACATCATAACAGTGACTCTTTTCTCTGATAGTACATCATCACAGTGACTCTTTTCTCTGATAGTACATCATCACAGTGACTCTTTTCTCTGACAGTACAGTATATTGACAATAATAATTCTAATACATACTGGTATAGCGATATAGTCAATAACAATGTACTCATAATATGATCTGCTCTTTCTAATAACAATGCTATGTGGCACAGACTGATACATCAAAGGAGAAAGATAGATACATTATATAAACAATAATAATATACATATTAATTTCGGATTAGCTAAGTTTTCTTATTCTATTATCCTTATTATTTTAAAGGGGGGAATGTTATTTTGAGGAAGGATATAAGACCTTATTTTTATTTAAATTCTGCATGAAAAACATTATTGTTTAAACTCATTCCAATTGACATATGCCCTGAAATTTTCTCTATAAATCTAAGTTTAAGTAAAAAAAAATTCACTCTCAATTTTGATTTTTTATATTTTATACGTATTTTCTATATTTTTCATATACCACAGTGATTCTTTTTAAAGAATCAGACTGTTTCATATTTTAAACATTGTATTTGGTTTATATTTTTGTATTTTTTATAAACAGAATTTCAATAAACAATAAACAAAATTCAACATTTGATAGGTAGATATTTAATGTAATAAATAGAATTGAGAGATAATATTCCTGCATCACTTTACTTCACTTTAAACTGATTGCCCTGTCATTGAAATTGATGTACTAGAATAAATAGCTCTATTCGAAAATAAATACGCTATCCGAGCAAACTGATTGGATTCGTTTAACAAGAGTTCGATGAACACTAACACTTAAATACTTATGCAATTGCAAATAGTTTTAGTTGAGACTATTAATCCATTACTCGTGCCGAGCATTTTACTGTTTACAAACAATTACCTGCATGTGAATAAAAGTGAGAACTGTGAGCACCAAGAGCACTCACCGGGATATTTATCATCGAAAACTCTGACGCAAAAACAGAGGTCGTTTTTTATTTCAAATTGCAAATACAGACACAATTCTTTTCGTATACAATCCCCAATTATAGTCGCTGCCTTGTTCTGAAAGAACAAAAGGAAAACTATTCCCGAATGTTACTGGTGAAAACATCCTTTTTCATTTAAACTTTTCCACATGATCTGTTCAATTTCAATGTATCTTCCACTGTCTCTGAATAAAAAGATGCAAAAGTTTGAGCGAAAAGAGTCTTTGTTAACTCAAGACCATTCATCTGCAATCGAAGAGTCTTCCGAACTTTCCAGAGTGCTTGTGATTGGTTCATGGCCACTATTTACCAAATCAGATAAAATTTCTGCTACCAGATGATGATGATGCAATCGGCGCTGTCGATTTACCGCCTCGATGATTAGGCTTTTTTGTACACCGATTTTTCCGTAAGGATTACGTTTAATAATAGGTCAGGTCATAAATTAAAACACTCTGAGTTAAGCAATTTATATGTGTTTAAAATGTTGCACATCAATCATTTATAAATATATTTTCTAGTCCTACAACGTCCTTTAAGTAACTAGGTTCTATCTCTTCTTTCTATATAAGATGGTGAATCTTTCCCAAGATTTTTCCTTTAAAACTTAGCGTCACCCAATCGTGACAGCCTCAACGGAGGATCTCCACTCGAGAACTTTTTGCCTCTTCTGAAAATCTCGAATGTTTAACTTCTGGGGATGGATCAACAGCTACAATTTCTAAAGAGGATCGGACCACACAAGAAGAGGCGCTGGTATCTAAAATAAAAACTGAGAACCAAGAAAATGCAGGGAATAAACTTCTTTGATATACTAATTGACTATTCATATCAAGTGCATGCTTTCAGCATAAAATCTTGTCACTTCTATTCCAGTAAAAGTAATTATCTAAACACTACATTAATAGAAAAATAAACACGAATAGATCTAGAAATTACATCTTTTCAGCCTATATTTGAACCGATTTAATTGCTAATCAAATACGAATAAAACTCGCCAGTTACAGATATAAAATACGTGTTAAAATTGTCGTTACATTAGATTAGGAATCAGAAGCGTGTAAAATAGGACACTATATTAGATATCAAAAAAGAGCATCAAATATCAAAGAATCTGAGGCGAAATATAAACTGCGGAACTCCTTCTCTCACTTGCAGAATCCCAGAGCACATCAACAAAAATGTGGAATAATCAGAGAGAAGCATTGAGGAGTCCTGCAAACGACTCCTACAGGACTTTTGATGCTTCCTCTGACGCAGAACATGCGCTGGGGATGACGTGAACATTGCCATTAGTTCTTCAAGACCTGATACCTAAATATGTTATGCTGAAGATTGTTGGAGTTGATTTGTTTTAGAATTTTCTGAAAGGTGTTGGGGAAAACTTAACGTTTAATGGAAAGGATAATTGTTCATTGATAAATTACAATTTTCATCTGTAAAATTATAGCATATTACATGTATGGATATAAAATTATGGAAATATATCAATCAACTGTTCAATGTTTTTTTAATAATTTATAGATAATCATATCTACAGTCCAGCTGTACTTAAGGTAATTTGTTTACATGTTATACAACTAATAAATCAATGAACATAATTAACATGCTAATATTTATTTTAATCAGTAACTCAATAGCGCAATATACAAATAGGTGATCGGAGTGTAATTTAAAATTAATATATTTCTGCTTTGGCCAGTCGAGTATAAGTCTTTAAAATATATATATACATATTTGTATATGACCTAAATAACGATGCAAATGCAGACCCACTTTAATTCAGCTTCAATTTATAGCGACGGTTTAATGTAAGCTTCCGTGTAAGTGTGCGAATCCTAATAATCTACAAAGAACTCAATTTAAGAATATCCTAAATATAATAAATATCAAAATGTGTCCTTATGTAAATCATTAAAATTAGTTTGGAATTAGGCTGAGAATGTAAAATAAAAAGTATATATATAAAAGTGGTTTAAACCTAATATCAGAGGGCAGTAGGTTCTCATGTTGACGATAGGTCTATCTTTTAGCTATAATATAACCAATAAGTATCGCAATAAATATGTCAGCGAAATATAATTTGTTTGACATAATATTATAATCATTAAATTAATTAATTACTTCATCAAAATATGTTTACTTGCACTATTGCCTATGTTAATATTATTGATATCTTACTACTTCAATTGGATAATTTTCCATCATGTGAAAAGTGCTAGAAGCTACTCTGACTGAAAGTTATGGTGGGGCCGTAGAAGATTAGGTGATTTCAAGTGGGTTATTAGAAGCTCAACGTTAAGGACAATGTCAGACGAGCGTTTTCCACAGTGTTTTCACAGCGTTTTTAAACTCATTTCATATGTATCCATGTTACGCGACGCTTTTGGAGCGTTAAAAATGCTCCAAAAGCGCTCGTGTGACATTGCCAAGTGGTGAGTCAGTGGCCAAAATAATATCGCGTCTTGCGAGACGCTAAAATCCTTATTTGGGTCACGTGACTGGCAATCTAGCGTCAGTTTAATGGAGAAATGATATAACTGAACCAAAATAAGGTTTTACACCGTCTTCTTTAGCGTCCTGCAATCGCTGCAACACTTCCTCTCTCTAAAGTAGTTTATCATAACTCTATGGACATTGCCTTAAAGGCATTTATAACGTTCAGAATATAAAAAACAGAGCTCTAGGGAATTGAATACGAATTTTTTCACTCATATATTATGTGTGTTTGGATCTAAATCATCAATACCATATACCCCCCCCCCCTCCACCCCTCATTAGAGTTCACAGCTTAGGATAATGGTTTGAAGACTGGCTACTAGAATCGAAGTGGCTCCTCGAGGTCCCAATTATGCGACAAGTTCTTTTGTTCGAAAATTATTCAATTGCCTTTCAATGGTTATTGAGAGGGCAGGGCGGCTGTCGGTGATTGGCCTTTAAAGGCTTAGCGACTCTGCCGATGCTATCATAGTTACCGTTAGTAGGATTCGAACACATTGGAAAAACTGAGAAAAGTATTGGAGAGTGTGATAGGAAACTGTGAAAATAATATGGGATGATGTAAATTGGCTAATTGAATATATGATTATAAAAAAAAAAGAATTCCTGTTTTTTTTTATAATTAGCAATATTACATATACGTAATTAAACTTTTCATTTGAATAATTTAAATTCATTTAAATCATTTAAATTCATTTAAATCATTTAAATTCATTTAAATCATTTAAATTCATTTAAATCATTTAAATTCATTTAAATCATTTAAATTCATTTAAATCATTTAAATTCATTTAAATCATTTAAATTCATTTAAATCATTTAAATTCATTTAAATCATTTAAATTCATTTAAATCATTTAAATTCATTTAAATCATTTAAATTCATTTAAATCATTTAAATTCATTTAAATCATTTAAATTCATTCAAATCATTTAAATTCATTTAAATCATTTAAATTCATTTAAATTCATATACATAGATAATTTAAATTCATATAAATAATTAAAATTCATTTAAATAATTTCAATTCATTTTAATAATTTAAATAATTTCAATTCATTTAAATGATTTAAATGATTTCAATTCATTTAAATAATTTCAATTCATTTAAATAATTTCAATTCATTTAAATAATTTCAATTCATTTAAATTTCAGTTCGTATTAATTTGAATGATATAAGTTATAAGCGATTAACTTAGTTAAAACATATGATTAATTTGAATATTATTTAAGGATCAATTCCACAATCGATTTATTAAAAAAGTAACAAAAATTAAACAACAATCTTCACAAAATTGAAACGATTGATCAATTTTGAAAATAAACCCATATAGGTAACACCGCTTTTTTCAGAATCTCAAATTCAAACATGAACTAAAGTGGCCAAAATCTCTTTTTGTATCATAAAATGCGAGCAAACAGCTCAGAACTATAGCTCTATAGATATTACGGACTGGAATATTTTCAAATTTCCTTGCAATATTTCCAGAGGAGCACTCAAAGTAAATGGAATGTGCTTCAAAATCCAATATTTGTCGACTTCCACGCTTCGGAGACTCGCAGCATTATGATACTTTAGGTACCAAGTGGACAGTTGTTAAATGTGGGAGAACACTTACACAGAATTTGCATGAGTAGTAAACGGAAGCCAATTTGCTAAATGAAACTCTCCTCTAAAAGAATGAAAATCATAATGCTGCAAGAATAGAACTCCTAAGGAGCCATCAATGCCAATGCTTTCAGTTTAGGCGCATGGTCTCCTTTGTACGTCTGAAACTTTACTCAATTTCAGCCTCCAAGTTGCGTGAAGTGGTTTGAACTGAAATACATTTTAGGATATTATTCCGAGTAATCCCATTGGAAGTTGCTGAGAAGTCTAGAGGGTTCTCGCTCAGAATCTTTCCTCCCCTATAGTTCAGATTTACTTTAATCCCATAGATTGAGTCAACTTGAATTAAAGTTACTGGAGGATTAGGAAATGAAAATAATAATAATCCTGGATTAATGTAGCAATAGATTCCTATCTATTGGAAGCTATTGGATTATAAAGTTTGAGAGTTTTAATCATTCACAACGTACCTGAAACAATCGATAATAATTGAAATACAAAAATAAAATTTAATAAAAGTTTTATCTACTTTATAAGATGAATTCTGTTTTCTTCATAATTAATAGAATAGCAGGTGTTCATGCAGGTTTCTATCTAGTATAGAAGAATTGAGTTCCCCACATTTACCAGCTAAATGGTTGATTTGTAATAGTCCATTTTCAAGTTGTGACATTTGCGATTGTATTTTTCTTTCTGAACTTTCATCCTAATAGCTGACTCATCACTTTCCAAAGTAACGTTCTGGAACATAAATGACATCAATACTACCATTCAATTGTTTAAATAAAGTTCACAGTGTTTTTGTACGAAGAGGAGTGCAACGTTTCCTTTACTGAATAGAAATCTCTCTACTTAAAGTCTACTGAAAGTATTTTTCTCTCGAAAATCCCCAAGTTATTGTCAGTTTCCTTAGTTCGGACGTACGCAGAGTCCACACAAAGAGACTTTTTAGTGGAATACAAAGAGGCAACTGACTTGAGCCTTCATTCCAGGGTGCTTTGGCGGCTCTCGAAAGTCACTACCGCAAATAGCTTTCTGAGGGCCTATTAATGGAGTTTTTGTTTGCAGGTGGTGGGTAGGATGGAGTTACTAGCTGCAATGCAGCGCTATGCGATGTTCTACTGAATTATTCTCCCGTGAGAGGAAGGCTACTGTTTTTTTTTTATCTTCTATAATTAGATTCTAGTTGGATCTGCCACTTCGGATACATTATCACTCCATGAAATGGATCCTAGCTAATGGATTCTCGTGATTTTGACTTTGATTCATATAGACATGGACAATATTTGTTTTATAACTCAAACTAATTCAATATCCCATTTAAGAAGTTTTCATGGAACGATTCAATACCGAATCAAATTGCGTTGGTTTAACATTACACTATTTTCCAGATGAATTTCCATTCCTATAGTTAGTTATCAGAATTCCATGAAACTAGATTTAATGCTGAATCAATGTTATTAAATCCTGAATACCGATAACAATTTTGAATAACTAAAATGTTCATTATTCCAAAATAACCTCAAATCCAATTCATGTGCGATATACCATTCGATTTAATCAGATTTCTGTCATCAAAGTGAACACATTTTGAGATATAATAATCATGAGGAATACACTGAAACTTTCCCAATCATTGAAGCAGTGGCCAAAATTCTCTCAGCAACATCTCTCCTCTGACCGAAATAGCCATGTGGCTTTTGAATTATTCTGACAATAATTGCTTCACGAGTGGATAAAACAGGAATAAAACCAGAGTTAACGATGCGTACAATATTTACAGTATCGTGAGGATTGGATGCATTCTGCCTATCATTGCTACTGCTTCAGATATATTAGCTATTGCATGTTTACAAAGAATATTTATGGTATATCCTAGATACTGCTTCAGAATCCTTTAATAATTGAATGTTATATTGAGAATATTTATAGTATCCTTGATACTCTACTTCAGATACCTTGGATATTGCATGTTTTATAAAGAATATTTATAGTGTATCTTAGATACAACTTCAGAACACTTGGGTGATTGCCTGCTTTCATTGAGAATATTTACAGTATATCCTTAATTGATGCTTTGGATTTTGCATGGCTTATGAAGAATATTTATATTATTCTTGATACTGTTTCAGATGCCTTGGATATAGCATATTATAGTATGATTGAATCATTTCCTATGCCTTTGATATTGCCTGATATCTGAATATTTGATGTCAATAATACATGTTCGCTAATGACTTTTCATCCGTTGGTAACTTTTGTCTGAACTTCTGAAAAGATAAATTAGTGCTACTAAAATAATATTAGTAAAAAATTCATGATTATTTTTACCAACCAACTTATTACAGCCAAATTTTGTTCTTAGCAGCCAAATTTACACACATGTAAATACACAGAATATTAATATAAACAGCTTTATCTGGATTAATGTAGCAGCTAAATGGTTAATTTGTAATAGTTCGTTTCCAAGTTGTGACACTTGTGATTGTATTTTTCTTTCCAAACTTACATCACAATAGCTGACTCATCACTTTCCAAAGTAACGTTCTGGAACATAAATGACATCAATACTACCATTCAATTGTTTAAATAAAGTTCTCTGTGTTTTTGTACGAAGAGCAGTGCAACGTTTCCTTTACTGAATAGAAATCTCTCTACTTAAAGTCTACTGAAACTATTTCAGTACTCACAAGAACAAAAATGGCTATTGGGATCAATTTTATAAATTATATGGTCCAAACTGCATATTTTAATTACTCTTAATTTCCCTTATTATATCCAAGTAATAAGCATAAAAAATTTTCATATTTGAAACGTTAAAAATCTATGCACAACTCTTATAAATTTCTTATAAAATTTCAATATACATTAGTAATATCAAGAACATAGTCTGAAGTTCATTTTCAACGAAGCCATATGTATATTTTATCAGTTAAATAATAGGAAGCAGTATAAATGGAGGGGAGATGGAAATATTCTACCCTTTAGCTTTCTATTCCGAAGATTATTCCAATACATTGTGACTTCGTTACAGTACTCCGGAAACATACAGAGATGCTAAGAATTATTCCCTTTTGATTCCAAATATCCTCCCCATAAAGTGATATTAAATATCTTCATGAAATGTACGTAAATAATCATACAATATGGCCCCTATTTATATATCTATCTAAGTAATGATTGCAATAACCAGTTCTAATAGGAAGAAAAGAATAATCGTGTAAAAGCCATACCGATAGCAGATAAAGTATATAATACTATATATAGAGCTTCATCAATATTAAGATGTTCTTATCGGTATTCGATAATTATTGTTATTCAATATCATAAATACTCCTTAATGATTTTCTTGTATATAAAAGATTTATTCGTAATAGAATGTTTATAGGTAGGAATAAATATAAAGTAATAATGAAAGTGATTTGGAAGATTAAGAAAGTTCACATTTTAATCTTCTATGTATCAAAAATAAACTAAAACACTATACCTAATTAGGATATTTTATTTATCATTATTCTTCAATCAATCCATCTAAATACTTACACGACTTTGTTTATTTTGTTTGTTTGTATTTTGCACAGTGAAGAAATAAGGATAAAATTAAGCCTATTTTCGAATTCAAATGAACAGTGATGACAATTAAATGTAAGAGATGTAGTATCCCAGATACGATTGCAATAGTATCCTAGATACGATAGCCATTAGCCGGTTCTAGGAAAATTCCACTGCGGAAAGTTCCACTGAGGAAGATTCCACTGGGAAAGTTCCACTGAGAAATATTCCACTGAGGAAGATTCCACTGAGGAAGATTCCACTAAGGAAGATTCCACTAAGGAAAATTCCACTGGGAAAATTCCACTGAATATAAATAAATTTATAAATTGTAATGCTTAATTTCTAAAACAATATTTTAGAAATTATTATGTTCATATTATATAACCTTTTGTGATATTCATCAGTGTTTCATTTTAAGTGGTTTAGTAAAATGTTAGTGAATATAATTATATAAATTTTCTTAAAGTACGTTTTCTTTGGGCAACACCTAAGGAAAATGCATTACACTTGAGATGAAGAAAAATCTACTTAAAAAAATAGTATATTTTTTATTCAGCTTCTTGTTCCGCAAATTTGATTACAGTTTGGAATGTAAGTTTGAGTTTTAAGTAGGGGCAAATAAAAATATATGTTATACGATACGAAAGTAGAACGTAACTCTGGTCTACTTCGAGGTTTTGATGAAAAAATTATAAAAAAACAGTATAATTATATTTCTGATGAAACACAGATAAACAAATAGAAGAATAGAAGTTTTTTCACACAATTATAGTTCAAATTCCCATAGCCTTATTGTTGAGATAAACTAAAACATTAGCACAAGACACTATCCTACACTCTGCTAGATAAACATTGAACAGACCACGATATTTTTTCGAATGAAGGTAACATTTCCTAGTTATCAAGTTACAGGAACAGATCTATCACTATATATTTTTGACTGTCATTTAGCCATTTGGACGGAACAGTATTGATGTTTGAAAATAAAAATACAACTTACAATGAATAATTACAATTACAAATAATTGATTACATTTACAACAAAACATGATTAGAAACAAATACAAATTACAATAATTATAATATATTTACAATTTATAATATAATTACAATTTATTTATAATTACAATTCATAATATAATTACAATTTATATCATAATTGCAATTTATAATATAATTGCAACTTATAATATAATTATAATTCATAATATAATTACAATTCATAATATAAATACAATTTATAATATAATTACAATTTATAATACAATTACAATTTATAATATAAATAATAAAGACAATACAACTTAATATTGGATTTTGTTTAGTGGAATTTTCCTCAGTAGATTTTTCCAAGTGGAACTTTCCTCAGTGAAATCTTCCTTAGTGGAATTTTCCTCAGTGGAATTTTCCTCAGTGGAACTTTCCGTAGTGAAATTTTTCCAGTGGAACTTTCCGCAGTGGAATTTTCCTCAGTGGAATCTTCCGCACACCCATTAGCCATAGTATCCTAGATACAATAGCTATAGCATCCTAAATACGATAGCTATAGTATCCTAGATACGAGCAGACTGTAAATTAACCCTCGATATATTATGAATTTTCTATTATTTTTTTGGTAAGAAAACACGATTTAGTAACATAAAGTGAAATTCTTTGCTTATTCAAATAATTAAACATTTAATTGAATAAATAAAAAGTAAATAGAAATGAGGTAAATGGTGACCCACCTGGTCACGGCCATTCTATGTTCAATGAAATGGTATTATGTAAAAATATATTAGTTATAGAAACAAAAAGAAAGTGTACTTACCAAACTAGTTATTCGGGCAAGGTTTAATTCTGTAGCTGGTAATCTGAAAGATAATTGTATTATTAGTATGAACTGTAATGTAAATATTTAAAAATAGTATAAGACTATTATTTCGTACAAAAATACAAATTATATCATATTCATATTAAATTATGTATAATTTTCCAAAAGATTAATTCCCAATATTTTGGACTCAATTCAATCTTATACTACCCAACAATATCTTACAATTTTGGTATACTATTAATGACCCAATTGAATATAGTGGAGCTGTTGAATTATAGTTAAATAAAATTGTGAATAAAATGAATGTCTATATTTGCCAGAAGATAAACTGAAACGCCGACACTCTGTAGACTTAGAGAGTTTGTATGAAATATCCGGGGATAATCCTACCTGGTATTTACATGTATTTACCCTCGTATTTAAAGGGAACTCAAAAGTCTGCATAGCTATTGAATAGCTATTAAGCTTATATTAAATGGGATACCTATGTACTTCGACAGTGGAAAAGAATGTTTCTTACCTTCGAAATTTGCGTAAAGTCATATTTTATACGGCATTTATTTATTTATTTATTTATATTTTTATTCATTTATTTATTTATATTTTTATTTATTTATTTATTTATTTATCATCTTATACTAATGATTTTGTTAATTAAACAATCTCGTTATTAATCATTGACTAATGATTTCGATAATCAGAACCTTGTAATAATTAATGCACTAATGATTTAGTTAATAAAAACCTTGTAATAATTAATAAACTAATGATTTAGTTAAAAAAAACCTTGTAATAATTAATGCACTAATGATTTAGTTAATAAAAACCTTGTAATAATTAATAAACTAATGATTTAGTTAATAAAAACCTTGTAATAATTAATACACTTATGATTTAGTTAATAAAAACCTTGTAATAATTAATGCACTAATGATTTAGTTAATAAAAACCTTGTAATAATTAATAAACTAATGATTTAGTTAATAAAAACCTTGTAATAATTAATACACTAATAATTTAGTTAATAAAAACCTTGTAATAATTAATACACTAATGATTTAGTTAATAAAAATCTTGTAATAATTAATACACTAATGATTTAGTTAATAGAAACCTTGTAATAATTAATAAACTAATGATTTAGTTAATAAAAACCTTGTAATAATTAATACACTAATAATTTAGTTAATAAAAACCTTGTAATAATTAATACACTAATGATTTAGTTAATAAAAACCTTGTAATAATTAATAAACTAATGATTTAATTAATAAAAATCTAGTAATAATTAATACACTAATGATTTAGTTAATAAAAAACCTTGTAATAAATAATAAACTAATGATTTAGTTAATAAAAAACCTTGTAATAAATAATAAACTAATGATTTAATTCGTTCAGTAAATATTTAATTATAAACTCGAATAATTTATTAGCTTTATTATTCAGTTGGTTAACTTATTAATTCTTTCCCTAAGAGTATGTCAAGTAAATTCAATAAAGGGAAGTACTTATGGCAATCTCACGTACCATCAGCTATTTGAAAATAAACCTTCTATATTGCAACTACATACATTCTACCATTACACATTGAATATTTATCGAATAATAGAGATATTTTTCTTGCATTTATGAAAATGGATATTTATAGATTATTAATTCAATATCTTTGATCTTATATTGACAATATAAATCTATAAATTTTAAACTTTAATTACCAATTGGTGGTAGGTGACTTATTTAGTTCATGGATCAATTTTTTCTGACTGCTTCTTCCAGTCCCTTGTATTTAAATTCCTTTTTACCATCACCGATAAGGCCTTTGATTCAGAAGCATATGAACCCCTTACTAACTAATTCACCCAAGACTCAAATACCTTTTAATATTCATCACTCAATACCACCCAATACATTAAATATTAAAATTAAGAACATCGAAAAGTGCTCTCCATTCTCAAACCATTTTCAGCATTAATATACAGACTAGCAGTTCGGTCCTTTGTCGCGAGATCCCCTTTCATTCGAACTGAACGAAACAGCGGAGAAATTTACATGAATGGCATTATGTGTCAAAGAAATGAAATACTTCACCCGCCTATAAAAGTAAGGATGAAGAATAGGACTAGAACTGTTGCTGTGTATGGGAAACTCATATGAGTGGTTATGAGTGTACCAACTTATTATGAGTGGGATATGAGTGTAGCAACTTATTATGAGTGGGATATGAGTGTAGCAACTTATTATGAGTGGGATATGAGTGTAGCAACTTATTATGAGTGGTTATGAGTGTACTAACTTATTATGAGTGGTTATGAGTGGACCAACTTATATGAGTGGGGTATGAGTGTACTAACTTATTATGAGTGGTTATGAGTGTACCAAATTATTATGAGTGGAAAATTGTATATAAATTAAAAAAGTATATAAATTAATTCTATTATATATAGTATATAAATTTTAAAGCATATACTCAAATTATATACAAATATGAATCATAATTAATTCATAATTATACCCTAGCAGCCATTTTATAATATTCCAACTCGCTAAGACAAATATTGACATCATTTGTATTTTCCCCTTCAAAATAAAAGCTTAAGCTCCTAATTTACCGCAACTCATTAATTCTTACAGTTTACTCAAATGAATAAACAGTAAAAAGAAACTTTTGGTAGAAAAACATCTAATTACGAAGTGCAAATATGCGACAGGAATTTAAATGTGCTGCACCGAATATACTCTATGTACTAGCAAATATCACGAATATACCACTTGAAATAGTGTACAATATAAAACATATTCCATTAAACGTATGAAAAAAAAAATGCCATACGTAAAACGAAAAAACAAAAATGGCAAGTTACTCAAAAAAAAAAGAATGGCACGTAAGACCAAAAAATCAAAAATGGCACGTAAAACAAAAAAAAAATGGCACGTAAAACAAAACAAAAAAAAATTACACGTAAAAAAAATTGCACGTAAAACAAGAATAAAACAATAATGCCACGTAACACAAAAACACCATAATGCCAACTAACTCAATACATGGTCATGCCACACAAAAACAAAACATAATTATACCACTCTCAACACAAACACATTCATACTCTGTAAAAGACTACCTCAAATATTCTGAAGATAACAGAAAAGTCCTAGTGAACACAAACTGAAATATGCTTATAAGCCTCATCATTTTGTGTAAAACTCCCCTGTTCGGCACTGAAAAGAGGCTCGTATTTTGTGGTTCGAAGTAGCAATGGTGTGCCTATTGATAATACTGGTACGTGCCTCGAACTGACAATATCAACATCGAGGGATATGACTTACAATGCTTATGGGAACAGTTACCTGTGAATGTATGTGCTGATAGCTTATGCAGTAACTGTATTAAAATAATAACTTAGTTATCAACAGAGGAAGGTAAATAGTAGCTTATTATATACATAAATATGTTGAAAATATAAATATATGCTTGTTTTATATATGTTATTTTTATTCAGCGGTGACAACATTTTTTAAAATCTAATTTCAAGTTTTTCACTTAATATTGTGGTTTAATTGTGTTTCTGTTTTGATCATATGAGCTAAAATATGATCTAAATAGTATTTCTTTTATATATTATATGTACATCTTTCTATTATTAGTAATACTAAAAACTCATTTCCAATCTTAATATTAATGAATCATATATTAAACATTTTCTCATCATAACAGTGCATCATAAATGAAAATTATTTAATCAAATGCATATATAAATGGAAGTTAACTCAAAATACATTATTTAAATAGATGTGTGCATATCAGAGTAAATATTAGCACTTTTTTACGTAACATTTAAGTGGATACAGAATTCAATTTCACGCTCAACTTAATTTTATCTAATGATAAATATTCTGAGAGATGTTCCGGTTTTAAAAGCACTTACAGTCATTATCAGATTACCTTTCAACTATTTACAGTTTCTATTCCCAATACACGATGTACAATTCACTGCAGTACAAAGCATATAAATCCATTATGAAGTACTGCAGGCAGTACACAATAGTATTCGATTCTACCTCAAAGCAGCAACAAAATTTTCTCTTCTTCCCATTTTTTCCAGCAAGAGAAGACCAGAAAATTCCTGAATCTGCATTTCTGCATAAATCACTTGCTTTGTGCAGCTCTATGATTCTCTTGTTGTCTGTGTGTAGTTGTGTGTGTAGGCGTATATATGTGTGTAGTTGTCTGTGTGTAGGTGTATATGCATGTACAAATAGATATTGGTAAGTCTGTGTAAGTGTATAGATATCCCGAGCTGTTTAAATAAAAAATTGAGTAGTTACGCGTATAAAGTTTATGAATTTCTAAAGTTGAGTAATTAAAGAAAGGTGTATAGACAGCTACAAGTGAGTAGTTAGTTGTGAATAAGTGTGTAGTCAGTTATGTATAGGTGTGTAGATAGCTATTTATAAATATTAAGTATATAACTAGTTCATATACTGTGTAAATATCCATAATAAGTTCGTACTGTGTAAATATCCAAAGTTGCGCGAATATTATATGTTTACTATATCACAGTGTTCACATATTGGTTGTATAGACAGCGCACAGAGCCATAACTCATATCCCTTTGTTAACTCTCTATAGGTAGCAGTGACATAATTTAAGGTTTATCAGCCAGGCGTGACACTGAGAGCTGTTCATCAGAAGGTACAAATGCAGATAAGGACATTTTATGAGCTGTAGCTTATTGGTGAGATATTGACACTCTATAAAGCTCTGAGAGTTGCCACACGCCGCCATATACTTACAGATAGGATAGAAAGGAAAAATAATAGAAGAAATATGAACAGGTATTCATTCTGCACACATTTTCTTCTAATATATAGTGTGGATGCTAAATAAGTAAGTAACCATTTTATTAAAATTGCCGTAATAATTTTTGTAATGAGAGAGGAAATTCATACAAGATCATTGGATTTAAAGTTATGTTTCATATTTTTTAATAATTAGTTACTATTCAAAGTCAGTCATTGATACTTTTGTTTATCATATAAAGAAAGTGTATTGCTTCTGACGGTTGACACATTGAAAAAATAACAATTATACAAAGTATTACATAAAATATTAAATCATTCTTTTTTATGATCTCTGTTTGAATTCTCTGTAAAAATAGTTATGGCAATTTTAATTTGTTACAGTTAAACGCTTTCTGCAGCTCTAAATAGGATGAAATTTCTATAACCAAATGTGAATTGAAAATTTGATTAAAATTTGATTAAGTTCTTATTTTTGAAAACTCATTAATGCTCTTTTGGGAGTTGTTTTGAAACAAAAAATATTATAAGAAAACATTGCATTTCAATTTCAGTCTTAGGCAAAATAAAGCAATTAAAGTCTAAGGAGATTTTTAATCATACTTCATTTACTTTTCCAAAATTAAAAACCACATTTAATTTACTTATTATTGATATAAGTCGATAGAATTAAATGGAATTACTTTAGCAAATATATAGCATCTGAAATCAAAAAGGATGATTAGGTTGATTCAGGTTCTAATACGAATGAGTTTGAGGTGTTCTACACTTAAATAAATTCTGATGCACTCAGGTGTTTCGAGCTCACCCTATGGCTTTGTCTCTAAAGCGAGACACTTTAGTGCATCGAACTTTAGTTTGGATGCACTTAAAATCGAAATTGCATCACTTCGATGCACTTTATTGTCTCAAATTTCCCTTTGCTAAAATGATGAGAATAATTCCTCAACCTACACTAACCTACTAGGCACTAAGGTGCATTGAACTAATGCATCCAAACTATAGTTTGATGCACCAAAGTGTCTCGCTTTAGAGACAAAGCCATAGGGTGAACTCGAAACACGTGGGTGCATCAGTTGGAGTTGTGCATTTTTCTCAGTGTAGTTTTTTAGTGTTTTTAGTTAGAATTACTTTATTTTGATTCACTAAATTATTTTTCAGCTTAGTTCTCTTAACATAAATTCACTGAATTAAAACTGTAGAATATATTATTTCCATATATTGATTATTGATATATGTATTTGTTTTCCAGTAGAACTCCTCTATAGTGAAATTATGCATAGTGAAAGTAGCGTTCTGAGTAAGAAAGTAGCCTCTATAGTGACATTTTTTTCTTTAGTCTACCATGAATGACTAATAGTTTTCTAAAAGTGATAGCCATCTTATGGCAGACTAAAGAAAATTAGTTAACTATAGAAGCTACTTCCTGAATAAGAAATCTACATTCACTATACAGGATATCATAATAGAGGAATATACTGTATTATTTTACTTCAATTCATGCAAAATAATTTTGTGTAATAACACAGACTAGAAACAGACGTACAAAATAACAAACATCTCCTTCTCTATCTGTAGCAAAGCCACGGATATTCCTCTTATATTTCTACATTCAAACGACTTCCCCACTGCGAGTGGATGGGGACAGAATGCAGTCTCACCGACTGCTTATTTGTCACGATTACATTCTCTGTTGAAATTACGGTCATAGAGCTTCCGGTTTGGGGGAGAGGGGGGGTATGGGTTATGAGATTTAGAGGGGGGGGGGGGAGATCCGAAGTTGGTATCTATGGAGCTGAGTTGGATTGTAAATCTCTCTTCCACTTTCCATTTTATGATCACATTGGAATTTCTTTTGGTCATTCAGCTTGAAATTAATAGGTAATTAGTGGAATATTTTATGGGTTTCTATATGGTGAATTAAATATATATTTCAATATATTAAATCTAATCATTCTTAAAATAGACTAAATAGAAGAAAATGAATGAGTTTTTATGTCATGCGCGAGCCTATTCACGTGTTGATCATTATTAAATTTCTTTTCAATTAATTCACTTATTTTAATATTACGTATTTCCAGAAGAATATTTCCCCACCATAAATATATCACGCTATTAATACTTGCATTCAAGTTAAGTTGTGTAAAGGGCCGTACACACGTAGGACCTTTTAAGTCTTTCCACCAGACTTTTTGATAAGCTCCTCCTACTTTTTCCACAAGAATATAAGAGAAAACGATATAATAAGAGGTATCATGGATACAAACTGAAATAAATATTAATTATATAGTTTTTTCTTATACTCTTGTGGAAAAAATAGGAGGAGCTTAGCATAAAGTCTGGTGGAAAGACGTAAAAAACCCTACGTGTGTACGGCCCTTTAGGAATATTCTGTGTAGCTACAGTGTTTGTTATTGCAAACCGCATTAATAATTCTCAATATTGCTGAGCCTAAACTCTAAGATCCGTAAAGCCGAAACCACACAAGATTGCCATTATTGCGCCCCGAAGAAGATGTAAACAAAGGCTGCCTAAACAACGGAGAACTGAATTGTATAAAGCCATCTATCTATACCTACTCATCTGTAAGTCGTCTGTAAGCTCTTAAATCATCTACATTGTGATATGATATTCGTTATTGATTTATTTGATGGGATTATTATTGGTAGTATTTGTAGCTTTCACAAACTGCATGTTTACATTGCTACCTAATCCTTATTATTTTCATAATCTACAGTATCTACAGGCCTCATCACCTACAGTATCTACAGACCTCATCATCTACAGTGTCTACAGGCCTCATCACCTACAGTGTCTACAGGCCACATCATCTACAGTGTCTACAGGCCTCATCACCTACAGTGTCTACAGACCTCATCATCTACAGTGTCTACAGGCCTCATCACCTACAGTGTCTACAGGCCTCATCATCTACAGTATCTACAGGCCTCATCACCTACAGTGTCTACAGACCTCATCATCTACAGTGTCTACAGGCCTCATCACCTACAGTGTCTACAGGCCTCATCATCTACAGTATCTACAGACCTCATCATCTACAGTATCTACAGGCCTCATCACCTACAGTGTCTACAGACCTCATCATCTACAGGCCTCATCACCTACAGTATCTACAGACCTCATCATCTACAGTATCTACAGACTTCATCATCTACAGTGTCTACAGGCCTCATCACCTACAGTATCTACAGGCCTCATCATTTACAGTGTCTAATGGCCTCATCATCTACAGTGTCTACAGGCCTTATCATCTACAGTGTCTACAGACCTCATCATCTACAGTATCTACAGACCTCATCATCTACAGTGTCTACAGGCCTCATCACCTACAGTATCTACAGGCCTCATCATTTACAGTGTCTAATGGCCTCATCATCTACAGTGTCTACAGGCCTCATCATCTACAGTGTCTACAGGCCTCATCACCTACAGTGTCTACAGACCTCATCATCTACAGTGTCTACAGGCCTCATCACCTACAGTGTCTACAGGCCTCATCATCTACAGTTTCTACAGGCCTCATCACCTACAGTGTCTACAGACCTCATCATCTACAGTGTCTACAGGCCTCATCACCTACAGTGTCTACAGGCCTCATCATCTACAGTATCTACAGACCTCATCATCTACAGTATCTACAGGCCTCATCACCTACAGTGTCTACAGACCTCATCATCTACAGGCCTCATCACCTACAGTATCTACAGACCTCATCATCTACAGTATCTACAGACCTCATCATCTACAGTGTCTACAGGCCTCATCACCTACAGTATCTACAGGCCTCATCATTTACAGTGTCTAATGGCCTCATCATCTACAGTGTGTACAGGCCTTATCATCTACAGTGTCTACAGACCTCATCATCTACAGTGTCTACAGGCTTCATCATCTACAGTGTCCATAGGCCTCATCATCTACAGTGTCTTTACAGGCCTCATCATGGGGGAGGGGGTGGTTGGGAGATGATGGGGGAGATGGAGATTGCGGGGAGGGTATTCTGTACTTTGAATCAAAGGGTCGTTACAAAGTCGATGTGCCTCCTAAATCTCTTCACCATTGTTACTTCTAAGCCAGGAAACAGGGTAACAGAATAACCTTAATTAATCACTGCAAAGCAAATTGAACCGCTTCCGTAAAGCTTCCGAATTCTGCAAGGAGAAACTCCCTATCCTGATATTATAAACCTCTCGGAGTAGTCTCTTATATAATTATACTCATAAATAATCACAAACTCATAAAAAGGATATAATTTTTGAAATTTCATTAGTGTTTTCAACAAAATTTTCAATTAAAGTTAAGGATCCAAAAAGAGTGAAAATCAATCTTCAGATTAACAACATCGTCATTTTTTGAATAACTACAACTGAAAGTCTATTTCATAAATCTTCAAGTCGTCCTCTTCAGTTCTGTAAGATTCAGTGCAATCACTTAGAAGCTCCTCCATCTAATCATCTAATGGTGCAGCTAAATCGCATTGAGGATCAGTTTAATCATATTTATTACACTTCCCAATATTCTTAGATTGACGGTACATTATTATTATCATCAAAACAAAGTAAGGTTACTTTTAAACTATCAAACCATTTTAGTCTCACATAAACATGACATCACGAGGAAGAATCCTCTGTCTCTATTTTCTAATTCATGTTTGTCTCTTTTTTTATTTCTTTTGAGAATGAGAACCAATTTTGTTTATCACTCCATGAAAAAAAAAATATTCCGACAGCTCCATAAAGACAGAATATTCTTTTCCACACTATCCTTGAAATTTGAATTTGAAAGGGAGTAATAAAATAAAAGTTACATATCCAATTCAACGACATCTTCAACTTCAAAGCACCAAAGAGAGAAGATTTTATTGCAGATATCTGTTTTAGTACAGTGCGTTCATATATTTGTGATGCACTTTGTGTAGTCATATGTACATTAAATAGATATCTAATCACATGGAGAATAATACAAGATAAGCAGGAAAATGTACTACATTCTGTATTTCGATTGTAATACCAAATAAAATAAATCGAATTTACTGATATGGGTCCACTTGAGAAACTTTTTCCTATATATAATAGATGATCAAGTTTATTAATGCTTAAATGCAGCTAACTCAAATGGATTCATCGAAATTAGTGTGCTACATAATTCGAATTAGTCTCTAACTGATTGAGTTGAAGCTCTGGAATTGGTCAGTAATTGATACTTAGACAGAGAAGATCCATGATAGTAGCAATATTTACAGCACTTTTTTCAATTAGTAATGTAATGGTCTATTAAAGAAGAGTACAACTTACAGAAACTTACAGCTCGTTAAAATTATCATAAATCAGCAACTTGTGAAATTAATCAAGTTTTTCTACAGTCGTACAAAGGAAGATAGGAGTAGTAAATTAGTAAATATATGAGTAATCAACCACAGGAAACTCAGTGCGATCTTAGCATTCATTCTGTAATCAGTTGCATCAGGGCAATCATCCTGTAACAGTACTAGTGTGATACGGTCTCTACCTGCAAAGTCATACTATCATTTAGCTGAAGAATTAAACTAGTATACAGTTAAAGAAGTACTTATAAGAGGCTAAGTGTGCTAGAAAGAGATCTACCTGTGCATTACCAATTAGTAAGGAACCTCAGTTTCTCCTTTAGCCTTTCTTGAATATAGACTAATTTTGTGATTAGCTTAATTACCCCAAAGTACTATTAAGGAGTACACTAGTAGAGGGGTGCCTACTCTTTAACTTAATCTATAAGTAAACCAAGTACCAGAATATACTGAGGTAACTGCTAAGGAAGTCACTAAGGAAAGTCCTTACTTTCTTAAGACAATTAAATGTTAGATGAGTAGATATGACCAAAAAGTACAGGACTGCCCAGAAGGGAACCTATTAGTACAATCAATATAAAATAATAACAGTAAATGAGAGGATGTCCTATATGTACTCTATTTCAGTACATCTGCATTATAAAATATTCAAACTCTCCATTCTTCAATCCTTCAAATCTCCTAGGGACTGTGGAAAGCAATAAAAATCTCAGCATAGTTAAGTACGTCTAGCTTTGAGAGAAGAGATAAGGGAGTCCCTGATAGCGATAAGAAAAAAACATTTGCAATGATTCCCTTGCTTCCCACCAACACATTCCGAGGCCTCTATGAGAGCAACTATTTCTTTTACGATTGTGTGCAGAGTGCAGAAGAAACTTACGTATTCAAGAAGCTATATTCCGAAGATCCTGCTAAGCTCATCTTATGCTGGAATGGAAAAGGAAACCTCTGGAAACTAACGGCTTTGTGCAAAGGTGTATTGGATCTATGGCTTATGAATAGATTATAATATTATTACATAATCTATACAGTCCATTTTAATTACCTTTTCTGCTTAAATCACAAGGAGATACACTATCTAATCTATAATTTTGTGAACTAGAGATTACTGGATATAATTTAATTTTGTATTTTCATAATATTTCTCTTTAGGTCTGATCTATGGATTCTTTATTTGAACGTTAGTCTGTTTTATTCATTGTGATTGATGAGGCATCAAATAAATGATTGATCGTTTGGTAGCAGCTGTAGAATGAAAGGTTTGGAAATTTTGAAACAGATATCGAAATTTGTCAAAGATTGGACTTGATTCCTGTTCTCAATATTTATTATATTTAAAAATAAATAATTAGACGTTGAGAATTTTTATGAAATTACAATCAACAATAGAAAAAAAATTCATTAAAAGATAGAATGTATTCTTAAAATAATAACTCTTAGCATTATCACAGTAAAGTTTCATCCAAATAGAAAGAACTTTAGAAATTGCAGTACATCTTATTAGCATTAAGCCTCATTATCCATCTGTGAATGACTTGCCTAATTATGATGACTGGAAGCTCGTCTTAGACTCTCTAATCGACTTTGAAGGCAATTTACTGATTGGCTCTCGAGAGAAGGGATGATACTAAGGGATTGTAGCAACGGTCTAAGAGAGCTCTGAGGGGGTCTAAGAGACGGGATGATACTAAGGGATTGTAGCAACGGTCTAAGAGAGCTCTGATTGGCTCTCAAGAGATGGGATGATGTGGAGGGATTGTATCAACGGTCTAAGAGAGCTCTGAGGGGGTCTAAGAGACGGGATGATACTAAGGGATTGTATCAACGGTCTAAGAGAGCTCTGATTGGCTCTCGAGAGATGGGATGATACTAAGGAATTGTAGCAACGGTCTAAGAGAGCTCTGATTGGCACTCGAGAGATAAGTTGATACTAAGGGATTGTATCAACGGTCTAAGAGAGCTCTGATTGGCTCTCGAGAGATGGGATGATACTAAGGAATTGTAGCAACGGTCTAAGAGAGCTCTGATTGGCACTCGAGAGATAAGTTGATACTAAGGGATTGTATCAACGGTCTAAGAGAGCTCTGATTGGCTCTCGAGAGATGGGGTGATACTAAGGGATTGTAGCAACGGTCTAAGAGAGCTCTGATTGGCACTCGAGAGATAAGTTGATACTAAGGGATTGTATCAACGGTCTAAGAGAGCTCTGATTGGCACTCGAGAGATAAGTTGATACTAAGGGATTGTATCAACGGTCTAAGAGAGCTCTGATTGGCTCTCGAGAGACGGGATGATACTAAGGGATTGTATCAACGGTCTGAGAGAGCCCTAATTGGTTTTCGAAAGATGGGATGATATGGAGGAAATGTATCAACGGTCAAAGAGAGCGAGCTGTGATCAGCTTTTGAGAGATGTATAAATATATGGCATCTACGGATAATATGTATTTTCCAATAATTTGAAAATCAAATCAAATTTGTGAAAATTTAAGTTATCTTAATCTACTATTCCATTTGGAAACAATCTCATTTCAGCTTATTGAATAAGAAATATATAAATAAATATGAAATTGAATTTACCACTTGATTAGTACAAATATCTTACATTGGGAGAATAATGGGACGAATAGGTTATAGAATTTTTTTATTTATTTTCTATTTTATGATTTGTTTATTTCAAAGAATTGGAGATTGATTATCGACTACTAAAACATATTTTATTGTGATAGATAAATCCGGTAAGCACCAGATATTTTTATTTGTAAGATATTCTGATTATTTTATCTCAACCTTGATATGAACCTCTCATTTTGAAAACACGTGTTATTTCAGAAAGGAAGAAATCACCTCTCGAGTCATTTATACCTCACTGAAAAAATATTCAATTACAATTTGGTCTCAGAATAATAAAATTGTAAATAGTTTAATTTATTTATAGGTTATACAAATTTAATTCATTTATAATTCATAAAATTTAATTTATTTATAGGCAATACAAATTTGAATTATTTATATATAAAAAAATAATAATATATTTATACGTCATAAAAATTTAATCCATTTATAAGATAAAAAATTTAGAATTTATTTATTAGTCATAAATATATTAATTATTTATTTTTCTATAAACAGTATTGAAATAGAAAGAACATATACACAGATGAACAAAGTATTTCATTGTTCAGAAGATACACTCTAGTGATGCATAATCTAAATCTATTAACGCTCATCTAAATGTAAATTAGAATAACCAAACTGGTGTTTGTTTGGAATTGGAACTCCATTTACCTTCCAATGAACGAATTTCAGAAGGTTACTCAATGAAATATACATGATATACCACTTCAATAGTTTCATAATTGAAATATTATTAATCCATTGAAATAGTGGAGAATTCATTGGGAATATATTCGATGTGTTTAATCCTTAATAAAGAAGAGAATAACTGTATAAAGAAATTTATAGTTAGGCTATAGAAATAAAATGAGGTCCACAAAATCTTTTAAAATCAAACCTTCCCATCCGAATATTCCAATAATAAATAAAGTCTTTGAATATTTCATACGAATATCGAGAGAGTATTCCCCCTCTCTTCAATTTAATTCGAACATTACCATGTTTGTATTGAATGGAGTATAGAAGGTATACATTTCATATGTGATATTAATAACAATAGGATAGTTCCTCAAATTTCTATTAAAAAAGCTTTTATAATTTGAATGAATATCCTTTGTATATCCCCTTATTATCGAAATCTATTAGTTCATAATTTCCGACAAAACCCTGAAATGGTATTCATTAATATGCAAAATCATATTTATTCCATTTAATATACGTAACACATTGAGGTAGAATTAAATCCCAATAAAGAGCAGAGAATGGGTTGAATTTTACGCACTGGTGCCATGTTTGTTTGATTTATATGCAAATGAAAGAAGAGCCAATTGTAGAGCTACTAGAGCTCATACGAATTGTCAACATTAATGCTAACGTATAGTGATTGTTATGGTGATTCGAAAGATGATATTTGAAATATGGAATAATCTGTTGCTGCATTGCTCACTAAAGTAAGTTCTGAGATATCAGACAACTTCACATTATCGATCATAGAAAGAGAAAGTATATGAAAGTTTATATTATATGTGTAATGGTTCACTTTCGCTGAAAACACTTTCGCCGCACGACACATTCGCCGAAAAAATGACAACTATTTACCTAAAAAAGGTATACATATTTTATAATAATACATTTTGTTACTATCAAACCTGGACGGAGGGGAGGGGGAATGTGCAAACATCCCCCAGACCCTCCCCCCTCTAACCGGACCACTAACCTAACCTTAGGTTGACAATGTCTCTTTTATATTTATAAGGTATATAGTGTTTTAAATTTTTGGTGAAAGTGTCGTGCAGTGAATGTGTTTTCGGCGAATGGACCGGTCACCGTGTGTAATATATCGTCTTATTAATATGTAGCCATTCAAATATAAATATATAGTGCGCTATGAAAGGTCAATTTACAGAGAGAACGTTATAGTGGGGCCACAGAAGATTGAGAGGGGAAAGTTATGGTGGGGCCACAGAAGATTGAGAGGGGAACGTTATAGTGGGGCCATAGAAGATTGAGTGGGGAAAGTTATGGTGGGGCCACAGAAGATTGAGAGGGGAACGTTATAGTGGGGCCATAGAAGATTGAGTGGGGAAAGTTATGGTGGGGCCACAGAAGATTGAGAGGGGAACGTTATAGTGGGGCCACAGAAGATTGAGAGGGGAAAGTTATAGTGGGACCACAGAAGATTGAGAGGGAAAGTTATAGTGGGGCCATAGAAGATTGAGAGGGGAACGTTATAGTGGGACCACAGAAGATTGAGAGGGAAAGTTATAGTTGGGCCATAGAAGATTGAGTGGGGAAAGTTATGGTGGGGCCACAGAAGATTGAGAGGGGAACGTTATAGTGGGGCCACAGAAGATTGAGAGGGGAAAGTTATAGTGGGACCACAGAAGATTGAGAGGGGAACGTTATAGTGGGGCCACAGAAGATTGAGAGGGGAAGTTATAGTGGGGCCATAGAAGATTGAGAGGGGAACGTTATAGTGGGGCCACAGAAGATTGAGAGGGAAAGTTATAGTGGGGCCACAGATGATTGAGAGGGGAAAGTTATAGTGGGACCACAGAAGATTGAGAGGGAAAGTTATAGTTGGGCCACAGAAGATTGAGTGGGGAAAGTTATGGTGGGGCCACAGAAGATTGAGAGGGGAACGTTATAGTGGGGCCACAGAAGATTGAGAGGGAAAGTTATAGTGGGGCCACAGAAGATTGAGAGGGGAAAGTTATAGTGGGACCACAGAAGATTAAGAGGGGAAAGTTATAGTGGGGACACAGAAGATTGAGAGGGAAAGTTATGGTGGGCCATAGAAGATTGAGAGAGGAAAGTATGGTGGGGCCATAGAAGATTGAGAGGGGAAAGTATGGTGGGGCCATAAAAGATTAAGAGGGGAATTTATGGTGGGGCCACAGAAGATTGAGAGAGGAAAGTATGGTGGGGCCATAGAAGATTTGGATCCCCTCTCAATCTTCGGACTCCCTCAACTAACTTTTTTTTTGGGTAGCAATGGTTGCGTATTTACTTATTAGTATGGATTATATTTTAATCCTTTATAGCTATAACTATAGAAGGGGAAAAGATTTTGCCTTGAAATACATAGCTGCATGTATTTTAATTGTTTATGTATTGTTATATAATTAAATAACTCTATTAATTATTTTTCCAATCATTTGTATAGTTTCTAGATTTAAAAAGACACCATAGGTAGACACTACAACTATATTTAATATTATATAATTTAAATAACTTTCAAAAATAAATAGCAACTATAAAGTACTTTCTATCAACGTGTCAGTGCTACAAAATCTACAGCACAGAGGTTTGAAATCGACTGTTCGAATTAGGAACTCCAGAGACAATTCAATTTCCATTCTGTCTGCACACTGACGCTATTTCTCATCAAGTTCTTTGCCAGTCGTGGTCTCGCTTGTGATAGCGCAGGTAGAAAAATAGTGCCTCAGATAAAATCTACTGGCGGCCTAAAATATTTCTTCAGCTAAATAATGGACCTGAAAGTTGGCTGATGTCTGGGAATTTGCGGAGACTTGGATTTCAGTGAACCATTTTGAGGCCGATACGGTTACTTTTATGTAGGAAATTTGAAAAATAATTGATATAAATAGACAAAAATATAGTGCCATTAACTTGCAGAGGGTTATATTTTATCATTTTATATAGTTTAAGCGTAGAAAATATACTCCTTTATTTCTAAATTTAATGATTCATTTAGGTTATTAACTATTTTATATTTGTAATTTACTTAGATACTAATCAGTGTTATTTCGGATATACATTCTTTAAGGTGAATTTAAATGAATTAGAGTACACACTGCTACAGTATACACACAGAAGGATCAGGCCTCCAGCCAATAGTTTATCGAGAAAACTTTCCGCAGAACAGAAAAAGGCGTGTGGAAGCATTTCCCTATCTACCCTAGACAATCCCCTCCAATTCCACATTTTAGGTAAGCTGCTTTGCTTTTTCTATTCCGAAGTCTGACTTTGAATATCCAAGAAAAGGTGCTGCAAATTCGGTAAATTGTGACCAGCCAATTTTAGAGACTGGCTAAAAGGCCGTACACACGTAGGGTTTTTTTAAGGTCTTTCCATCAGACTTTTTGCTGAGCTCCTCCTACTTTTTCTATGAGAATATAAAAAAAAGAGATATAATTATTATTTATTTTAGTTGGTATCCATGATACCTGCAGGTATCATGGATACTAACTAAAATAACTAATAATTATATCCCTTTTTCTTATATTCTCATGGAAAAAGTAGGAGGAGCTTAGCAAAAATACTGGTGGAAAGACTTAAAAACCTTACGTGTGCACGTCCCTTTAGACCTCTAAATGGAGATGGCGGAATGGTACCAAGATACATCTATATAGAAACTCGCCAAGAATATGTATATATGTGCATGGATAGCTTATATATGAATTACAAAGAGTTTTGCATGTCAAATGAACAGATTTTAATAGAAACTAGGTCTCTTGCTTAGTAAAATATTTAACAGTGGATTTGGAATTTATATTACAGAATAAATAATGAGAATATATAAGTTGAAAGAGAATGTGGTATTATTTAAAAAATGTAAAAAAATATTAGATAATGGTATACTGTGTTTACCAAAATAATAATAATAATAACTTTTTTCAGAAAATAGAGTGAGAACATTAAAATAAAATAAAAAAAACATATATTTTCTACAACATATATTTTCATATATTTTCTAACAAATATATTTTCATATATTTGTTTCTAAGGTGAAACAACATGATAAGAAATTGAAATATACATATATTCATATTCAAATTTATATAAAATATTCGATATGCAGTTTCCATTTAGTTTAGAAACAGATTCACAACATTTAACCTCAGTACACAAATCTAAGGCATTTCCTTTCCCAGTTGCCATTTATTTTGTGTCTCATTGAAAATGCATTGGAACTTCAGCCTGGAAATTCAGACCCCAATGCATCTGTCATCAATGCAGTAGAGAGTATCCCTCTGTGACAGTATATCTGTCTGCAATGCATCCCTCTGTGACAGTATCTGTCTCCAATGCATCCCTCTGTTACAGTATCTGTCTGCAATGCATCCCTCTGTTACAGTATCTGTCTGCAATGCATCCCTCTGTAACAGTATCTCTCTGCAATGTATCCCTCTGTGACAGTATCTGTCTGCAATGCATCCCTCTGTGACAGTATCTGTCTCCAATGCATCCCTCTGTGACAGTATCTCTCTGCAATGCATCCCTCTGGGACATTTTCTGTCTGCAATGCATCCCTCTATGACAGTATCTGTCTGCAATGCATCCCTCTGTGACTGTATCTGTCTGCAATGCATCCCTCTATGACAGTATCCCTCTGCAATGCATCCTCTATATTTGCAACTTGTTCCCTAGAGACAGAATTTGACTGCAATTCGTAGGCAGGAGGCTTCTTTTCAAAATAAGTATACTTTTTATAAATCACATTAGTAGAAGATAAAAATATCTAGATTATGAAAAAGACCGTTGTTAAATAATAGTATAACAACACTTTTTGTTGATTAATGATGTAAATTCATCAATAATCTACAGCTTTAAAAGCTACAGCAGTGAAAGCTTTATATGCTACCGCAGTCGTGAGCGGACAGAATGCCTACAGACAAAATGCCTAACGGACAAAATACCTAATGGACAAAATACCTAAAATGCATTGTAAACTTTTTTTAAATATAGGAATAGTGAACAAAGATTTATAATTTCTAATATGTGAGACCAAGTAGAACACAGATTTTTGTCTCAATGAGAGTTTATTAAATCACTTTCACATTGAATATGAACAATTGCAACTTATATAGCGTGCTTAGTGTAAACACTGTATTATTTTGCTGTGTTTTTGATTTATCACTAAAGTGTTTGATCTATTTAATTAACAAATTACTTGATTAAAATAACTTTCCTCTATTTTGAATTTTTTCACTAGCCATTTACAGTCTTCTTTCATTTTTTTTTTCATTAGATATCTACAATCATCACCCTTTATTTTCATTAGATATCTATAACCATTTCATTCTATTTTTACTTTAAAATATTGTTTATTTTGTTACATAACTATATATATCAATTTATCATCTTCAATCTATAGTGATGTCTATCGTTGCTTTTGAAATTCTAATGCACGTTTGGTAATTTCAATGTTTATATAAGTTAGTGCTGACATTCAATTAACTACCCATGCTTATAAAAAAACCCGCTGGTATTGTATTATTTCATTATCTTGGTATTAAAAGTTCAGTTGGAAAAAATATTACATTATTCTCTTTGAATTATATATTATTTACTTAGGTTTTACATAAATAAAAAAATAAAGCATTATTTGATGTTCAATGATAAGGTTGATTACAATATAATGTAGTCTGTTTTATTTTTACTAATAATCATTTCATTAAAGATATCACTTCAATATTTCCTATTTGGCCCTTTTATCAAAATAATGAGTTTATTTTTTTATTCTCTTTCCAAAATTCTTTTACGTCATTATTCTACTATTTTTATATTCACATATTCATATATTCTGTGCATAAGGTATTTTATGCACACCGCTTTATAAGCTACTGAAATAACCGATTCACAAGCTACTGCAGTAACCGCTTCATAAGCTACTGCAGTAACCACTTCAGAAGTTACTGCAGTAACCACTTCATAAGCTACAGCAGTAACCACTTCATAAGCTACTGCAGTAATCGCTTCATAAGCTACTGCAGTAACCGCTTCATAAGCTACTGCAGTAACCACTTCAGAAGTTACTGCAGTAACCGCTTCATAAGCTACAGCAGTAACCACTTCATAAGCTACTGCAGTAACCGCTTTATAAGCTACTGCAGTAATCGCTTCATAAGCTACTGCAGTAACCGCTTTATAAGCTACTGCAGTAACCGCTTCATAAGCTACAGCAGTAACCACTTCATAAGCTACTGCAGTAACCACTTCATAAGCTACTGCAGTAACCACTTCATAAGCTACTGCAGTAACCACTTCATAAGCTACTGCAGTAACCACTTCATAAGCTACTGCAGTAACCACTTCATAAGCTACAGCAGTAACCGCTTCATAAGCTACAGCAGTAACCGCTTCATAAGCTACAGCAGTAACCGCTTCATAAGCAACAGCAGTAACCACTTCATAAGCTACTGCAGTAACCACTTCATAAGCTACTGCAGTAACCACTTCATAAGCTACTGCAGTAACCACTTCATAAGCTACTGCAGTAACCGCTTCATAAGCTACAGCAGTAACCACTTCATAAGCTACTGCAGTAACCACTTCATAAGCTACTGCAGTAACCACTTCATAAGCTACAGCAGTAACCGCTTCATAAGCTACAGCAGTAACCGCTTCATAAGCTACAGCAGTAACCGCTTCATAAGCTACAGCAGTAACTGCTTCATAAGCTACAGCAATAACCGCTTCATAAGCTACAGCAGTATCTTCTTCATAAGCTACTGCAATAACCGCTTCATAAGCTACTGCAGTAACTGCTTCATAAGCTACTGCAGTAACCACTTCATAAGCTACTGCAGTAACCGCTTCATAAGTTACAGCAATAACCGCTTTATAAGTTACAGCAGTATCTGCTTCATAAGCTACTGCAGTAACCATTTCATAAGCTACTGCAGTAACCACTTCATAAGCTACAGCAGTAACAATTCTATTTCTGACAGTTTCATTACGTACCTAGCGTGTATACAAAGTTAATTAAATGTCAGCAGCGGAAAGTGAATTTGAAATATTTCCTAGCATTGATAACGCCATTAGCGAAGAGAAATAGCTATTAACTTTGAAATGAGGCAAGAGATGCTAAATGACTTCATTCGTATTCTACCGTACTTAATTTGCGATATAATTGACATAATATTAAACTTAACGAACAGATAAGAAAATTGGAAATGACATAATTATACTCATTAATATTAACAAAATTAATTTATCCTTCGTTAATCACTCTACAGATAAGACTTCTAAGAAAGTCTCAGTGTACACAGAGCTTTACGAGCCATTCTTCTTTGTTAGAGTGACAGTATCTAGGGGGTTTGGTAGCTAAGCACTGCAGTAAAACCTTTGGAGAATGTTGAAGGCTGGTCTCAAGCGTATGTCGTTTGTTGTGCCCTGCATTCAACTCGCTGTTAATAAGGCTGTGAATTGTCTGAGGACAGTGTTTGCATGCCAATTTAGATGCCGTTTGCTTTGATAATCTGAGCCAAATGGTGTGACACTCTACGTGAAGGATGGTACGTATTTCCTGCTTTCTTGGGATGAAATTATATGAGGCGAAATAACGAGTTTGGCTAATTAATAGCATGAACGTGGATATAAGAATACTTCTAGGTAGCCTATAGTACTTAAAATTATATAATTGGAGTTTTTGATGTGTTAATAATAATATTTTAAATATCGTAGATCAACCTATTTTAGTTAATACCACAAAAGATGGAATCTGTGCCCCAAATTTTTTCTTCAAAATTATTCATCATTTGCATAAAATACGGAAATTCCAATAAGGTTATATTTCAAATCCTCAATCGACTCAGTCCAAGTTTATTGAATCCGTCGATCTAATCCAATTTTCACAAATTATCTTAGGCAGTAAAATTGTGAAGGGAGAATTGCCAAGATTGCTGGAGGGTAGAAATCATAGCCAGCGATTAGGCCTGACGAAACGAGAAGATTTATTACTCGTATAGTGCAATAGTAATTGGTTATACATATGGGAATAATATCAATTAGCTTTATTGTTTGTTTCGCCATGTACTTACCAAAATTAATATTTCAGTACAATAATTTCACTATTAACTTATGTAACTCAGATTAAAACTCTTCAAGTTCAAAATATATAATCAAAAAGTTACTTCTTTTTAAGAATGTTTTGCACAGTATTTTTATACAATATGACAGATATTGAAAGAATCTTTGCGTTCAACTTCTTCAAATAACTAAGAAGTCTCGTAAAGAATTTGGGCGGCAATCTCTTCCATTTCTTCTTTCCAGTCTCCGCTAATTACAATCGCGTCAATTAAATATAATTAAAGAGACTATAGTTTCTTTGAATGTGAAAAGCTTTTAGCAATACAAGAGACAGTCCGAGTCTTGATGAGTCGAAACCTCGTGTGTCGCTCAACAAAATTGCATCCGGGAAATTGCAGCTTTGGAAAAGACTTCGCCATTGAATCCAGTGAGAGGTACTTACTGAAATAAATATAATGACTAGAGTGAAGAAAGGAATTAACGAGTGTTTGGATAGAAGGCAAAGGTATTAACGAGTGTTTGGATAGAAGTAAAGGAATTAACGAGTGTTTGGATAGAAGGCAAAGGTATTAACGAGTGTTTAGATAGAAGGTGAAGGTATTAACGAGTGTTTGGATAGAAGGCAAAGGTATTAACGAGTGTTTGGATAGAAGGTGAAGGAATTAACGAGTGTTTGAATAGAAGGTAAAGGAATAAACGAGTGTTTGGATAGAAGGTAAAGGAATTAAGGAGTGTTTGGATAGAAGGCAAAGGAATTAACGAGTGTTTGGATAGAAGGTAAAGGAATAAACGAGTGTTTGGATAGAAGGTGAAGGAATTAAGGAGTGTTTGGATAGAAGGTAAAGGAATTAACGAGTGTTTGGATAGAAGGTAAAGGAATAAACGAGTATTTGGATAGAAGGCAAAGGTATTAACGAGTGTTTGGATAGAAGGCAAAGGTATTAACGAGTGTTTGGATAGAAGGCAAAGGTATTAACGAGTGTTTGGATAGAAGGCAATGGTATTAACGAGTGTTTGGATAGAAGTAAAGGTATTAACGAGTGTTTGGATAGAAGGCAAAGGAATTAACGAGTGTTTGGATAGAAGGCAAAGGAATTAACGAGTGTTTGGATAGAAGGTAAAGGAATAAACGAGTGTTTGGATAGAAGGTAAAGGAATTAACGAGTGTTTGGATAGAAGGCAAAGGTATTAACGAGTGTTTGGATAGAAGGTAAAGGTATTAACGAGTGTTTGGATAGAAGGTAAAGGTATTAACGAGTGTTTGGATAGAAGGCAAAGGTATTAACGAGTGTTTGGATAGAAGGCAAAGGTATTAACGAGTGTTTGGATAGAAGGTAAAGGTATTAACGAGTGTTTGGATAGAAGTAAAGGTATTAACGAGTGTTTGGATAGAAGGCAAAGGTATTAACGAGTGTTTGGATAGAAGGCAAAGGTATTAACGAGTGTTTGGATAAAAGGCAAAGGAATTAACGAGTGTTTGGATAGAAGTAAAGGTATTAACGAGTGTTTGGATAGAAGGTAAAGGAATTAACGAGTGTTTGGATAGAAGGTAAAGGAATAAACGAGTGTTTGGATAGAAGGCAAAGGTATTAACGAGTGTTTGGATAGAAGGTAAAGGAATTAACGAGTGTTTGGATAGAAGGTAAAGGTATTAACGAGTGTTTGGATAGAAGGTAAAGGAATTAACGAGTGTTTGGATAGAAGGCAAAGGAATTAACGAGTGTTTGGATAGAAGGTAAAGGAATAAACGAGTGTTTGGATCGTGACCGGACAATTGCCACCCACGGACAATTGCCACCCGCGGACAATTGACACCCCCGGACAGTTGCCACCCGGACAATTGCCACCCGGACAATTGCCACCCGGACAATTGCCACCCAAATATTTATTATCAGGCCACTTAACTTTAAAATTGGAGATGAAATATGTATATTTTGTACGATTATTTATTATTTGAATACATTATAAGATAAGAAAATTCATTACACATTTAATATTTTCCTTTTTAAGTGACTGCATTCACAGAGTAGCTTTTCTGCATCCATGAGCATTGTCACCCACGGCGGTAGATGACTTTGTTCATGGAGCCCCTTTCCTTTCTGACTGCTACTTCAAGTCCCTTGTATTTAATTTCCTTTTGATGCCAGTGATATAGTCATTAGTAAACCAAATTTCTGGAGCAGACGATATTCCATTAATAGAATTAAAATATCTCGCCCGGAATAGGCTTTTATTTATAATTATTTGCTAAAGGAAGAAAAACAATAGGTATTTATATTACTACCCAGTAATATAAAATACAAGTTAAGAATCCTGACAATATAATTAGGGTTGTGATAATATGTTTTTAAAATCCTAAATCCAGAAAATGTTATAGACGAAGGGAATTAAACAGTTTTGAATCGTTCTAAAGAAGTGGTAAAAAGTATTCAATAACCTAAGATTTAAAAAATATAAGATTTGAAAAGCACATTCAGAAACAAAGTAATTTTTTTTTTTTATCTTATATTGTATATAATTAATAATTAATCGTACAACAATAATAATATACATATTTTATCACCATTTTTAAAATTAAGTGGCCTGATATTAATTATTTGGGTGGCAATTGTCCGGGGGTGGCAATTGTCCGGGTGGCAACTGTCCGGGGGTGGCAATTATCCGCGGGTGGCAATTGTCCGCAGGTGGCAATTGTCCTAGCACCGTTTGGATAGAAGGTAAAGGAATTAACGAGTGTTTGGATAGAAGGTAAAGGTATTAACGAGTGTTTGGATAGAAGGCAAAAGTATTAACGAGTGTTTGGATAGAAGGCAAAGGTATTAACGAGTGTTTGGATAGAAGGTAAAGGTATTAACGAGTGTTTGGATAAAATGCAAAGGTATTAACGAGTGTTTGGATAGAAGGCAAAGGTATTAACGAGTGTTTGGATAGAAGGTAAAGGTATTAACGAGTGTTTGGATAGAAGGCAAAGGAATTAACGAGTGTTTGGATAGAAGGTAAAGGAATAAACGAGTGTTTGGATAGAAGGTAAAGGAATTAACGAGTGTTTGGATAGAAGGTAAAGGAATTAACGAGTGTTTGGATAGAAGGCAAAGGTATTAACGAGTGTTTGGATAGAAGGCAAAGGTATTAACGAGTGTTTGGATAGAAGGCAAAGGTATTAACGAGTGTTTGGATAGAAGTAAAGGTATTAACGAGTGTTTGGATAGAAGTAAAGGTATTAACGAGTGTCTGGATAGAAGGCAAAGGAATTAACGAGTGTTTGGATAGAAGGTAAAGGAATTAAGGAGTGTTTGGATAGAAGGCAAAGGAATTAACGAGTGTTTGGATAGAAGGTAAAGGAATAAACGAGTGTTTAGATAGAAGGTGAAGGAATTAAGGAGTGTTTGGATAGAAGGTAAAGGAATTAACGAGTGTTTGGATAGAAGGTAAAGGAATAAACGAGTATTTGGATAGAAGGCAAAGGTATTAACGAGTGTTTGGATAGAAGGCAAAGGTATTAACGAGTGTTTGGATAGAAGGCAAAGGTATTAACGAGTGTTTGGATAGAAGGCAAAGGTATTAACGAGTGTTTGGATAGAAGTAAAGGTATTAACGAGTGTTTGGATAGAAGGCAAAGGAATTAACGAGTGTTTGGATAGAAGGCAAAGGAATTAACGAGTGTTTGGGTAGAAGGTAAAGGAATTAACGAGTGTTTGGATAGAAGGTAAAGGTATTAACGAGTGTTTGGATAGAAGGCAAAAGTATTAACGAGTGTTTGGATAGAAGGCAAAGGTATTAACGAGTGTTTGGATAGAAGGTAAAGGTATTAACGAGTGTTTGGATAAAATGCAAAGGTATTAACGAGTGTTTGGATAGAAGGCAAAGGTATTAACGAGTGTTTGGATAGAAGGTAAAGGTATTAACGAGTGTTTGGATAGAAGGCAAAGGAATTAACGAGTGTTTGGATAGAAGGTAAAGGAATAAACGAGTGTTTGGATAGAAGGTAAAGGAATTAACGAGTGTTTGGATAGAAGGTAAAGGAATTAACGAGTGTTTGGATAGAAGGCAAAGGTATTAACGAGTGTTTGGATAGAAGGCAAAGGTATTAACGAGTGTTTGGATAGAAGGCAAAGGTATTAACGAGTGTTTGGATAGAAGTAAAGGTATTAACGAGTGTTTGGATAGAAGTAAAGGTATTAACGAGTGTCTGGATAGAAGGCAAAGGAATTAACGAGTGTTTGGAATGAAGGTAAAGGAATTAAGGAGTGTTTGGATAGAAGGCAAAGGAATTAACGAGTGTTTGGATAGAAGGTAAAGGAATAAACGAGTGTTTAGATAGAAGGTGAAGGAATTAAGGAGTGTTTGGATAGAAGGTAAAGGAATTAACGAGTGTTTGGATAGAAGGTAAAGGAATAAACGAGTATTTGGATAGAAGGCAAAGGTATTAACGAGTGTTTGGATAGAAGGCAAAGGTATTAACGAGTGTTTGGATAGAAGGCAAAGGTATTAACGAGTGTTTGGATAGAAGGCAAAGGTATTAACGAGTGTTTGGATAGAAGTAAAGGTATTAACGAGTGTTTGGATAGAAGGCAAAGGAATTAACGAGTGTTTGGATAGAAGGCAAAGGAATTAACGAGTGTTTGGGTAGAAGGTAAAGGAATAAACGAGTGTTTGGATAGAAGGTAAAGGAATTAACGAGTGTTTGGATAGAAGGCAAAGGTATTAACGAGTGTTTGGATAGAAGGTAAAGGTATTAACGAGTGTTTGGATAGAAGGTAAAGGTATTAACGAGTGTTTGGATAGAAGGCAAAGGTATTAACGAGTGTTTGGATAGAAGGCAAAGGTATTAACGAGTGTTTGGATAGAAGGCAAAGGTATTAACGAGTGTTTGGATAGAAGGTAAAGGTATTAACGAGTGTTTGGATAGAAGTAAAGGTATTAACGAGTGTTTGGATAGAAGGCAAAGGTATTAACGAGTGTTTGGATAGAAGGCAAAGGTATTAACGAGTGTTTGGATAGAAGGCAAAGGAATTAACGAGTGTTTGGATAGAAGTAAAGGTATTAACGAGTGTTTGGATAGAAGGTAAAGGAATTAACGAGTGTTTGGATAGAAGGTAAAGGAATAAACGAGTGTTTGGATAGAAGGCAAAGGTATTAACGAGTGTTTGGATAGAAGGTAAAGGAATTAACGAGTGTTTGGATAGAAGGTAAAGGTATTAACGAGTGTTTGGATAGAAGGTAAAGGAATTAACGAGTGTTTGGATAGAAGGCAAAGGAATTAACGAGTGTTTGGATAGAAGGTAAAGGAATAAACGAGTGTTTGGATCGTGACCGGACAATTGCCACCCACGGACAATTGCCACCCGCGGACAATTGACACCCCCGGACAGTTGCCACCCGGACAATTGCCACCCGGACAATTGCCACCCGGACAATTGCCACCCAAATATTTATTATCAGGCCACTTAACTTTAAAATTGGAGATGAAATATGTATATTTTGTACGATTATTTATTATTTGAATACATTATAAGATAAGAAAATTCATTACACATTTAATATTTTCCTTTTTAAGTGACTGCATTCACAGAGTAGCTTTTCTGCATCCATGAGCATTGTCACCCACGGCAGTAGATGACTTTGTTCATGGAGCCCCTTTCCTTTCTGACTGCTACTTCAAGTCCCTTGTATTTAATTTCCTTTTGATGCCAGTAATATAGTCATTAGTAAACCAAATTTCTGGAGCAGACGATATTCCATTAATAGAATTAAAATATCTCGCCCGGAATAGGCTTTTATTTATAATTATTTGCTAAAGGAAGAAAAACAATAGGTATTTATATTACTACCCAGTAATATAAAATACAAGTTAAGAATCCTGACAATATAATTAGGGTTGTGATAATATGTTTTTAAAATCCTAAATCCTGAAAATGTTATAGACGAAGGGAATTAAACAGTTTTGAATCGTTCTAAAGAAGTGGTAAAAAGTATTCAATAACCTAAGATTTAAAAAATATAAGATTTAAAAAGCACATTCAGAAACCGAGTAATTTTTTTTTTTTATCTTATATTGTATATAATTAATAATTAATCGTACAACAATAATAATATACATATTTTATCACCATTTTTAAAGTTAAGTGGCCTGATATTAATTATTTGGGTGGCAATTGTCCGGGGGTGGCAATTGTCCGGGTGGCAACTGTCCGGGGGTGGCAATTATCCGCGGGTGGCAATTGTCCGCAGGTGGCAATTGTCCTAGCACCGTTTGGATAGAAGGTAAAGGAATTAACGAGTGTTTGGATAGAAGGTAAAGGTATTAACGAGTGTTTGGATAGAAGGCAAAAGTATTAACGAGTGTTTGGATAGAAGGCAAAGGTATTAACGAGTGTTTGGATAGAAGGTAAAGGTATTAACGAGTGTTTGGATAAAAGGCAAAGGTATTAACGAGTGTTTGGATAGAAGGCAAAGGTATCAACGAGTGTTTGGATAGAAGGTAAAGGTATTAACGAGTGTTTGGATAGAAGGCAAAGGAATTAACGAGTGTTTGGATAGAAGGTAAAGGAATAAACGAGTGTTTGGATAGAAGGTAAAGGAATTAACGAGTGTTTGGATAGAAGGTAAAGGAATTAACGAGTGTTTGGATAGAAGGCAAAGGTATTAACGAGTGTTTGGATAGAAGGCAAAGGTATTAACGAGTGTTTGGATAGAAGGCAAAGGTATTAACGAGTGTTTGGATAGAAGGCAAAGGTATTAACGAGTGTTTGGATAGAAGGCAAAGGTATTAACGAGTGTTTGGATAGAAGTAAAGGTATTAACGAGTGTTTGGATAGAAGTAAAGGTATTAACGAGTGTCTGGATAGAAGGCAAAGGAATTAACGAGTGTTTGGATAGAAGGTAAAGGAATAAACGAGTGTTTGGATAGAAGGTATAGGAATTAACGAGTGTTTGGATAGAAGTAAAGGTATTAACGAGTGTCTGGATAGAAGGCAAAGGAATTAACGAGTGTTTGGATAGAAGGTAAAGGAATAAACGAGTGTTTGGATAGAAGGTAAAGGAATTAACGAGTGTTTGGATAGAAGGTAAAGGAATTAACGAGTGTTTGGATAGAAGGCAAAGGTATTAACGAGTGTTTGGATAGAAGGTAAAGGTATTAACGAGTGTTTGGATAGAAGGCAAAGGTATTAACGAGTGTTTGGATAGAAGGCAAAGGTATTAACGAGTGTTTGGATTAAAGGTAAAGGTATTAACGAGTGTTTGGATAGAAGGCAAAGGTATTAACGAGTGTTTGGATAGAAGGCAAAGGTATTAACGAGTGTTTGGATAGAAGGTAAAGGAATTAACGAGTGTTTGGATAGAAGGCAAAGGTATTAACGAGTGTTTGGATAGAAGTAAAGGAATTAACGAGTGTTTGGATAGAAGGTAAAGGAATTAACGAGTGTTTGGATAGAAGGCAAAGGTATTAACGAGTGTTTGGATAGAAGTAAAGGTATTAACGAGTGTTTGGATAGAAGGCAAAGGTATTAACGAGTGTTTGGATAGAAGGTAAAGGAATAAACGAGTGTTTGGATAGAAGGCAAAGGTATTAACGAGTGTTTGGATAGAAGGTAAAGGAATTAACGAGTGTTTGGATAGAAGGTAAAGGAATTAACGAGTGTTTGGATAGAAGGCAAAGGAATTAACGAGTGTTTGGATAGAAGTAAAGGTATTAACGAGTGTTTGGATAGAAGTAAAGGTATTAACGAGTGTTTGGATAGAAGGCAAAGGAATTAACGAGTGTTTGGATAGAAGTAAAGGTATTAACGAGTGTTTGGATAGAAGTAAAGGTATTAACGAGTGTTTGGATAGAAGGCAAAGGTATTAACGAGTGTTTGGATAGAAGGTAAAGGAATTAACGAGTGTTTGGATAGAAGGCAAAGGAATTAACGAGTGTTTGGATAGAAGGTAAAGGAATTAACGAGTGTTTGGATAGAAGGCAAAGGTATTAACGAGTGTTTGGATAGAAGGTAAAGGTATTAACGAGTGTTTGGATAGAAGGCAAAGGTATTAACGAGTGTTTGGATAGAAGGCAAAGGTATTAACGAGTGTTTGGATAAAAGGTAAAGGTATTAACGAGTGTTTGGATAGAAGGCAAATGTATTAACGAGTGTTTGGATAGAAGGCAAAGGTATTAACGAGTGTTTGGATAGAAGGTAAAGGAATTAACGAGTGTTTGGATAGAAGGCAAAGGTATTAACGAGTGTTTGGATAGAAGTAAAGGAATTAACGAGTGTTTGGATAGAAGGTAAAGGAATTAACGAGTGTTTGGATAGAAGGCAAAGGTATTAACGAGTTTTTGGATAGAAGTAAAGGTATTAACGAGTGTTTGGATAGAAGGCAAAGGTATTAACGAGTGTTTGGATAGAAGGTAAAGGAATAAACGAGTGTTTGGATAGAAGGCAAAGGTATTAACGAGTGTTTGGATAGAAGGTAAAGGAATTAACGAGTGTTTGGATAGAAGGTAAAGGAATTAACGAGTGTTTGGATAGAAGGCAAAGGAATTAACGAGTGTTTGGATAGAAGTAAAGGTATTAACGAGTGTTTGGATAGAAGTAAAGGTATTAACGAGTGTTTGGATAGAAGGCAAAGGAATTAACGAGTGTTTGGATAGAAGTAAAGGTATTAACGAGTGTTTGGATAGAAGTAAAGGTATTAACGAGTGTTTGGATAGAAGGCAAAGGTATTAACGAGTGTTTGGATAGAAGGTAAAGGAATTAACGAGTGTTTGGATAGAAGGCAAAGGAATTAACGAGTGTTTGGATAGAAGTAAAGGTATTAACGAGTGTTTGGATAGAAGTAAAGGTATTAACGAGTGTTTGGATAGAAGGCAAAGGTATTAACGAGTGTTTGGATAGAAGTAAAGGTATTAACGAGTGTTTGGATAGAAGGCAAAGGTATTAACGAGTGTTTGGATAGAAGGCAAAGGTATTAACGAGTGTTTGGATAGAAGGCAAAGGTATTAACGAGTGTTTGGATAGAAGGCAAAGGTATTAACGAGTGTTTGGATAGAAGGTAAAGGAATAAACGAGTGTTTGGATAGAAGGCAAAGGAATTAACGAGTGTTTAGATAGAAGGTAAAGGAATAAACGAGTGTTTGGATAGAAGGTAAAGGAATTAACGAGTGTTTGGATAGAAGGTAAAGGTATTAACGAGTGTTTGGATAGAAGGTAAAGGAATTAACGAGTGTTTGGATAGAAGGTAAAGGAATAAACGAGTGTTTGGATAGAAGGTAAAGGAATTAACGAGTGTTTGGATAGAAGGCAAAGGTATTAACGAGTGTTTGGATAGAAGGCAAAGGTATTAACGAGTGTTTGGATAGAAGGCAAAGGTATTAACGAGTGTTTGGATAGAAGGCAAAGGAATTAACGAGTGTTTGGATAGAAGGCAAAGGTATTAACGAGTGTTTGGATAGAAGGCAAAGGAATTAACGAGTGTTTGGATAGAAGGTAAAGGAATAAACGAGTGTTTGGATAGAAGGTAAAGGTATTAACGAGTGTTTGGATAGAAGGCAAAGGAATTAACGAGTGTTTGGATAGAAGGTAAAGGAATAAACGAGTGTTTGGATAGAAGGTAAAGGAATTAACGAGTGTTTGGATAGAAGGTAAAGGAATTAACGAGTGTTTGGATAGAAGGCAAAGGTATTAACGAGTGTTTGGATAGAAGTAAAGGTATTAACGAGTGTTTGAATAGAAGGCAAAGGTATTAATGAGTGTTTGGATAGAAGGCAAAGGTATTAACGAGTGTTTGGATAGAAGGCAAAGGTATTAACGAGTGTGCAAATCATTTTAGATTCTTTTAACAGAGATATCCTCTAAATTAGGGAGGATTCTTTTAACAGAGATATCCTCCAAATTAGGGGGGATTCTTCTAACATAGATTTCCTCTAAATTAGGGAGGATTCTTCTAACAGAGATATCCTCAAAATTAAAGTGGATTCTTCTAACGGAGATTTCCTCTAAATTAGGGAGGATTCTTCTAACAGAGATATCCTCCAAATTAAAGTGGATTCTTCTAACAGAGATTTCCTCTAAATTAGGGAGGATTCTTCTAACAGAGATATCCTCTAAATTAGGGAGGATTCTTCTAAAAGGAATACTCCTACTTTCTCAGGAGAAAAGAAGAAGACATCAAAACAGCACCAATCATCACAGAGTGGTTCCCATGGCAACACAATAATATACGCTTTGATGTCGAGCGAAGATAAAAATTTAGAAAGAAACAAATTAATTAAATGAACGAATGTCAGAATTCATCAAAGAAGTCAGCTATTTCAATTAAGAAATGAAGCTTCTTGAGGTTCGAGTATCAGAGATATATGAGTGATATGAGTGAGATATGAGAGATATGAGTGATATGAGTGAGATATGAGAGATATGAGTGATATGAGTGGTATGAGTGAGATATGAGTGATATGAGTGATATGAGTGGTATGAGTGAGATATGAGAGATATGAGTGGTATGAGTGAGATATGAGTGATATGAGTGATATGAGAGATATGAGAGATATGAGAAATATGAGTGATATGAGTGATATGAGTGAGATATGAGTGATATGAGAGATATGAGAGATATGAGAGATATGAGTGATATGAGTGATATGAGTGATATGAGTGATATGAGTGAGATATGAGTGATATGAGTGGTATGAGTGAGATATGAGTGATATGAGTGATATGAGAGATATGAGAGATTTGAGTGATATGAGTGAGATATGAGTGATATGAGAGATATGAGTGAGATATGAGTGAGATATGAGTGATATGAGTGAGATATGAGTGATATGAGAGATATGAGTGATATGAGAGATATGAGTGAGATATGAGTGATATGAGTGAGATATGAGTGATATGAGAGATATGAGTGAGATATGAGTGATATGAGTGAGATATAAGTGATATGAGTGATATGAGTGAGATATGAGTGATATGAGTGAGATATGAGTGATATGAGAGATATGAGTGAGATATGAGTGAGATTATGAGTGATATGAGTGAGATATGAGTGATATGAGAGATATGAGTGATATGAGAGATATGAGTGAGATATGAGTGATATGAGTGAGATATGAGTGATATGAAGAGATATGAGTGAGATATGAGTGATATGAGTGAGATATAAGTGATATGAGTGATATGAGTGGTATGAGTGAGATATGAGTGATTATGAAATGATATGAGTGATATGAGTGATATGAGAGATATGAGTGATATAAGTGAGATATTGATTGGATATTGAGTTATATGTGTTAATGGTTACAGGATGAGTGAGAGATATGAGTGATATGAGTCTAGGGACATTTCCTCCAACGGACCTTTCGTCCACGAATTGCTTTATTTTATATTTTAAAGTGTATATGGGCTATGTTTCATATTATTTTTCACTATTATATTAATAGCCAGGTGTAAATACATAATATTTTATAGTGATTTAAGCCGAAACATTTCATATGGAACACATAAAAAATGTTTATAAATGGATTACAGTTATGAAATTAAATATGCTAAACAGGTTGACTGTATTTTTAAGTTATTTACTTCCTATAATATTATGCATTAATTAATGAGTTATGAATATCCAACATCACTAAATATGGAACGCAAGAAAGAGAATGAAATAATTACTATAGAAAGTAAATGCAAATTATTTTATATAGTTTTATTATGAGTGAAAATATAGAACAGTCCGAAAGCAAGGATGTTTTTAAGTTTATATATAATTAAACGTAACACTAAAATGTACCAATATCTAGCTAATTCTTTTATATCATATATATTTTTATATCATATATATCATAAAAATATTGTCATAAAAAAAGAATTTCTGAACCAGTATTGGTTATATTAAGCTAATCTGAGTACTAATATTGATGTTTATTGTAGTATTGTGAATATAGAAAAATATGTCTCCGTATTCTATGTTTATGTACTATAAAAATTTCAAGACATGCCTCGCTATTATTACAGATTTCATAAGATTGGGTTGCAATAGAGGCGAGGACCTGCCTGCATATCATTAGATAAAGAATTCAGTTTCATTATTTTCCTATTGCCGGCAAGTAGGAGCAGGTGAAGAATATTGTGATAAGAAATAAAGCAAAGACTATAAATTATTACCATCAAAAAAGGGTGTTTTATACTTTTATATTGCAGAATATATAAATGAATAAAATATAATAAAGAATAAGTACACATTATAAGTATAATACAAAATGAAGCATTCCGTGGACGAAATGTCCGTGGACGAATTGTCCGTGGACGAATTGTCCGTGGACGAATTGTTCGTGGACGAAATATCCGTGGACGAATTGACCGTGGACGAAATGTCCGTGGACGAATTGTCCGTGGACGAATTGTCCGTGGACGAATTGTTCGTGGACGAAATGTCCGTGGACGAATTGACCGTGGACGAAATGTCCGTGGACGAATTGCTGTGCTCGGAGTGATATGTGAAAGAGAGATATGAGAGGGAGATAAAAGTAATGAATATGAGTGAGAGCTATGAGAGATTAATATGAGTAAGTGAGTGATAGATTAAGAAGAGTTTTGGCTACTCATAAGGTGAATGTGTAATATATTCATTCAAATTATTATAAGATCTAATAAGTAAAGACTGAATGTAAATAGATATCTTATTCGTAAGTAAATAATGAACTATACATTTTAAGGTATTTTTCCTATGATTCCCTTTCTTTAAATTACATCACTGCATCTCACTGTGAATCACTGCATCTCACTGTGAATCACTGCATCTCACTGTGAATCACTGCATCTCACTGTGAATCACTGCATCTCACTGTGAATCACTGCATCTTACTGTGAAACACTGCATCTCACTGTGAATCACTGCATCTCACTGTGAAACACAGCATCTCACTGTGAATCACTGCATCTCACTGTGAATCACTGCATCTCACTGTGAAACACTTCATCTCACTGTGAAACACTGCATCTCACTGTGAATCACTGCATCTCACTGTGAAACACTGCACCTCACTGTGAATCACTGCATCTCACTGTGAAACACAGCATCTCACTGTGAATCACTGCATCTCACTGTGAATCACTGCATCTCACTGTGAAACACTTCATCTCACTGTGAAACACTGCATCTCACTGTGAATCACTGCATCTCACTGTGAAACACTGCACCTCACTGTGAATCACTGCATCTCACTGTGAATTACTGCATCTCACTGTAAATCACTGCATCTCACTGTGAATCACTGCATCTCACTGTGAATCACTGCATCTCACTGTGAATCACTGCATCTCACTGTGAATCACTGCATCTCACTGTGAATCACTGCATCTCACTGTGAATCACTGCATCTCACTGTGAATCACTGCATCTCACTGTGAATCACTGCATCTCACTGTGAATCACTGCATCTCACTGTGAATCACTGCATCTCACTGTGAATCACTGCATCCAGATCATTGATCTTCACTGTCTTCAATGTTTCGCTAATGAAGAAATTCATTCAGGTGGTAAATTAGAAAGGGGGGAAGGGGGTGAAGAAGAAAGGGGGTGGGGGTTAGTAAGAGATGATTGAAAATCCGAATTATTGTCAGGTTAAGTAATAGGGGTATCGTTATACTATCTAACAATCTAAACTCACTGACCAGGTTAAGTAAAGTCTAAAAGGTAATTCTGTTTTCAATGGTCAGGCTTAGTGATATCCAAGAGGCATTGTTCTTAATATTTCTCTGTTGTCAAGTCTAAGTAAAATGCAAGAGGCATTATTCTATATATATCTCTAATTCCGAAAGAAGCACCAGTTCTCTATGGTGAGGCTGAGTGCTATCCAAGAGGTACCAGTTCTCTATGGTGAGGCTGAGTGCTATCCAAGAGGTACCAGTTCTCTATGGTGAGGCTAAGTACTATACAGGAGGCACCAGTTCTCTATGGTGAGGCTGAGTGCTATCCGAGAGGCACCAGTTCTCTATGGTGAGGCTGGGTGCTGTCCAAGAGGCACCAGTTCTCTATGGTGAGGCTAAGTGCTGTCCAAGAGGCACTGCTGAAGAGGCCTAATGGGCAGTGAGGGCGATTGCTTCAGATCTTATCTGCGAGAGGTAAGTACCTGAGGTAATTGAAGATGGCTGTGCTAGCGGGTCATCATCACACCAAGAATGGCCAATTGCCGGTCCTCTGGCTCCACATCGTTATAATGGCACAGTTAATTATCTGATTAGATTTGTGGCTAGCTTGGCCCTTTGTAGTGGTCTCGCCAGAGAAATATTAACTACGGTGGCAAAAATGTGTATCTCGAAACTTCAAAATGTGTATCTCGAAACTTCGAAATGTGTATCTCGAAACTTCGAAATGTGTATCTCGAAACTTCGAAAAGTGTATCTCGAAAATGTGTATCTCTGCCGAAAAATGTATGGATGATAATACAATATTTTCGTATTAAGAATATAAACGATTTGTTTTACTGGTTTCAGTTGATATCAGTATTCCCCGTAACTTACGTACTGCCAAGCCGTACAAGTATATTGAATGCTCAGGCATCCCTGGGTGCGATAAGTTACCCCGGTGTTGCCGGCAGAAGTTGCGCGGTAGCAGTTTGCTAATTAGTGTTTTAGCTAATGCCATTAGTGCTTTGAGAACACGCTAATAACTTATACTAACTCATGGAAGTAATCAAACTAAGTTGTAAGACATGTACACTTCGCAATAACGGAAGTACTGTAACTATCTTTCTCTTAATTCCAAATTTATATTCTGATTATAAACTTTACGTGCTTTTAGCTTGTTAGAGACGCGTTCAAGGTACAAAAGTTATTGCATTTTAGAATCTTCTAATCACTTTTTATCGATGTCTCAATTTTGGGCCAAAGTTTGAGATTGAATTAAGGAACTTTTTTAAATTAACTCTCATGCTATAATAATTTTTAGAAAATATAAATCAAGACAAATATCAAATATCTTCAGTGAAAATAATCACTGTGATGATAATATAACTTATTGCTATTTATTTTCAAATGATTTCGAATATGTATTCATGTTTCCATGAAAAATAAAACATGGTTTAAAATTAGTGAAGGTTTAATAAATTTAACAAAATGCTAAATTAGATGAATATATCATATGGCTACACGTATAAGAACCTAAACTCTAATTTAGTGATTAGTCTATAATAGATAGAAATTTAGGCCATGATATTTTGTTGCCCTGGTTACTAGTTATAAGGAATTAATAGGAAATTGTAAATATAGATTTATTTAAACACTTCAAAAGGGGGTTTAATCCTTTATAAGGAAGTTTAACCATTTAAAAAGGGGCTTAACCTATTAAATGGGGTTTACCCATTTAAAAAAGGACTTAACCCTTCAAAGGGGGGTTTAGCTCTTTAATTTAAAAAGCAGTTTATCCCATTAAAGGGGTTCAAAAATTTAAAATACTTTTTAACCCTTTAAAGGGGTTTAACCATTCAAAAGGGGGTTTAAACAAGTTAAAAGGGGGTTTAACCAGTTAAAAGGGGGTTTAACCCTGTGAAAAGGGGTTTAACCATTTAAAAGGGGGTTTAACCTTTTTAAAGGGGGTTTAAATCGTATTAACATCTCCGACTCCATCTAGTAACATAAATAAAGTACACTTTTATTAAACATTTGCCGTTCATAAACGAGACTTTAAAGCCTTCCTATTTAAATATAATTTATATTGATAAATACACAATAACTATATAATATAGCCATAAATACCAATTGAATACAAGTTAAAGTTGAGCCAATTTGAAACTAACTTCTAGTGTTCATATTACAAGGAAAGGCAGTTAAAATATGAAGAAAATTCTACCAGTCTAAAGAAACAATCTAATATATCTAAAGTAAATTTTCAGTACAAAATTATCACATTGAAAGGTTCACAAAGCGTTTACAAAGGAAATGATAAAATATAGCATGAATATGTCCGTGTCATTTGGTATAAAGTGGACACGAATTGTCCCATTTGTCAAAAACCGATGACTTCGCAAATCAAGCGATGGGAGTATCTTTTTGAAGAATATTGACTTATTGTTATATTGAATAATATATTCTATTATTTATATTGCATTGTTTAATGGAAATAGATTATACTTTTTTTGAATATTTATGAATAAATCTTAAATAATTTAAATAAATTTTGAAAAATTTGAATAAATTTTTAATAATTCAAATAAATTTTTAATAATTTAAATAAATTTGAATAATTTAAATAAATTTGAATAATTTGAATAAATTTGAATAATTTAAATAAATTTGAATAATTTCAATAAATTTGAATAATTTATATAATTTTCTAATAATTCAAATATTATTTAAATACTTTAGATAGAATAAAAATATTTAAAAGGTTATCAATAATTAAAAATCATACAAATAGAAGTATAATTTTTATGAGATATTTTTATAAATATGAAAACATTTAAGGTCAATTATAATTTTAACGAGAAAGAAAAACTCGTAATTAATTCAGATGCATTATTATACTATAAATTTCATTACAGATGATGAAGAAATATATGTATAGATTCTTAAATTATTTACCGATTTATAAGATATATATGCATTATACACCTAATATAATAATACGTATAATTTACATACCTTTCACCGTAGATTTTCTTCAACAGCACACAAAGTTTTTAAACTGAGTTAGTAAGTAGACACTTTATCTTATTTCAATATACTTAAATGCACTGAAATTCTCTTACTGCCACGACCATCTGTTCCTTTAAAACAGGTCTCACAAATTCATAAGAAGTCAAACGACCTTGACAGTCAACTAAAACAATGACAATCAAAATTACAAAGTACTTCAGAGAGGAAGACAAATTGCCATAGAGAACAGAGTGTGAGCAAGGAAGACCTGTCTTGTATTTGACATAGAAATTAGAGACTCTACGGAGTGTACCTCCCTCGTTCAGACATCCAGAGCAACTGACTGAATCTGTCCGAATTGACCCCCTCAAACCTCCCCCCTTGTCTCCGCCCCCTAACGCCGTACAATGCAGGACAGTCAGTCATTCAAAACGTTTGGAATCACAGTGATGTAGTGACGTCATCACAGCCATTCTTTAAAACCCAATATAGTGCAATTTAACCCCTCGATCCAGTGTAAGGGACTGAATGCGATCACGAGGGTTAAATTTACTAAAAAGTATTATATAAATTGAGATAAATATAAGCAGTTGTAGTTATTATTAGTATTTGATAATATTAATATATACAATGATTCAGTTGTAGAACTGGTAAACAGGTGAATTATATTTAATTATATCACTCTGATGACGTTACTTACTCTATGCTGTAGTTGGAAAAACACTTATTCATAAAATATAATACGATGATCTATTAAATATTTAGATAATGCGGATATTTACTTAAAGAACAATTCGTATTTCTTTATTATATTATTTTTTGAAATTCTGGATTTTTTTTGTATCCTGTATTATAATTGTTATCTAGAGCTTTGATAAAATACGTACATGGTGAAATTTACCAAATTTTTCTTTGTGGAATTTGGTTATCTTGAGGTTTTTTGAGCTTATTTGTGAATATTGTTTGTTTGGTTGAATAGGAATTTGGAAGAACATGTGTTACGCGCAATTAGCCAATTACACTCATTCTCGAGAATGCTCTGCGCGTTTTTAGGATCAAGAAATGTGCGACAATCTCGAAATTGTAGCACACTTTCAGATTCTAAAAACGCGCAGCACATTCTTGCATGTAATAGCATGTATATTTATGGAAAACTTTTCTCAATTATTTATTTATTTAAAAAACGATATTTTTACATTAAAAACAAAGGGAAAACAAATGAGGTTAATTTCAAACGTTTGGTAAAATGTTTGGTATCTCAGGAAAATTAAAATACCAGTTTTATTCAATTTTTCTTTTAGTAACTAACTCAAGCTTAATTACCAATATATCACCAAGTTATTATGTATAGCTTTAACTATCATATTTTGATGAAATGGACCAATTAAATACATGAAATAAATAATTGATTATCTACTCCATCACTGTTGGTCCTGCTTCATACCCTTTACCTGCCTTGCACAATCTCGAGATTGTCACGCATTATCAATGATCCTAAAACGAGCAGCTCATTCCAGATATTGTGAAAATCAGCAAATTGCGCGGAGCACATATAAGTGTATGAGCGGGTAAAATATTATAATTAATAATCAGCAATTAATGAGTTTCTAACACTATGTTCATTCAGTTCACTCGCGCTAGTTTTTGATAAGTTTAGTCGGGGACGCTGAACAATCAAGTAACGCTAAACGGCTTCCCTCTAAAGGGCCGTACACACGTAGAGTTCTTTAATTCTTTCCACCAGACTTTTTGCTAAGCTCCTCCTACTTTTTCCACGAGAATATAAGAGAAAATGATATAATTATTATTTATTTTAGTTGGTATCCATGATACATGCAGGTATCATGAATACCTGTAGGTATCATTGATACCAACTGAAATAAATAATAATTACATCGTTTTCTCTTATATTCTCGTGGGAAAAGTAGGAGGAGTTTAGAAAAAAGTCTGGTGGAAAGATTTAAAAACCCTACGTGTGTACGGCTCTTTACACTATGAGTGGAAATTATAGTACAAAAGGCACATTGTATTTGGCATGTTGATTTGGCGTAAACTTAGGCAAAGGGGTCACTTCTTCGAAATTAATGCTGTACAATTGTATAAGCTATATGAAATGAAGGGGTTATTTAATATAGTACTTGTGATCTGATTATGCAATAATCAGGTCAAATTTATCAGCTAAAAGATTCCTTAGATATCGGTTACATTGATTAAATGCATGGTTATAATAATTCTTACATATAAATAAAATTGACTTGAATTACATTAAGATACTTTTAATAAAATCTTGTTAGAATAAATAATATTATAATATTGTATAGTGTATACCCATGTTGGAAATCTAGATGAAATTATAGGTCTTATTATACAGTATGGGTCAAATAAGCGGGTACGAATTTTAAATCGCCATAACCTTAACAAGAACCATTGTATCTTCGTGTGGTTTTCTTTGATTAATGCAGATTTTCGTCACCTATAAGGCTATAACCAAATTCATTGTTTGATATAATATTTCTAATAGTTTTTCTACATGATAATCATAAGTAGAGGGTGGTGAAATTGCTCTTGCGCGAGATATGTAATTGTTAAAGGATATCAAAAAGGGTTTGTTTACCCAGTATTCACTTAGTTATAATAAGTAATAATAAAGAAACAATTGCATATTATGAAAATATAAAGTAAAATATTGTTTACCAAAAATAACAATTATCTCCCGTTTTTTCTCAATATATTTTTGTACCCGTTTCTAACTGCTTTCATTGATTCTTTGATCACGTCAGAATTAGCTTTCAAGAAATTCACACCATGCGTTATTCGTTTTATTAATTGATTCAGATTGGCAGGTGGGGAGGAGTTTGCATAATTTTACAAATGGGTGAAATAATTCTACAAGAATAACCGCAAGCACGTAAATCTGATCTCCTCGGAGGCCATTCTATGTCATGACCCTTGACTATTACACTGTGTTCAAAACCTTCCCCCAGTCGTTCGTAGACATTGTTCTGTGTACTGGGGTGTCATCCTGCATCAACCATAATCGATTCAGAGTTTCTCAATAAATATGTTTTAGTTTCGAAATTATCCACTGATTCATTATAAGAGTTCTTAAAATCATGATAATATTCGGAGATAAAACCTACGTACTCTTTTGACAATTAAGGAAGGTTTGAAATAAGTTCGCCCAAGAACGATTTCAGCACCATCTACTTATGACCACCCTGTAGAAAAACAATATAGATTAAAGAAACGAACGAAAGAGGTGCTTGTAGCTGACAAAGCTCCGTATTAGGAAAAGACATGAAACTGAAACATATTTTAGAATTTCAAAACAATTTGAGTATTATTCCTTTTTTCTGTGGTTATTACAAATCACAGCATAGAAAACAAATTTCATATAATAGAAAAAAACGTTGCAGCATGATTGCAATGGACACACTGTAGAAAGAAGAGCTTTTTCCTGATGCCCCTAGAAGATAACGACCTGTAAACTCTTGCCTTGGTCTGATAAAGAACTCGATCTAACTGATAATTCATCTGAGGAAGTGAACGAAGATATGCTCACTGGAACATATCTTCTCTATTGAAAAAGTGGAAAATATAGGATATTATGTTATTGTATGTAGAGTTTGATGCGACTTCTAAAACGTATTCTGTTGGTGTAATTACTAAGCCAAAGATTAAAAAAGATGAATTTGAGATATCATATACTATAAGGCGAAGACTCAAGTGCAATGAGGTTCTTTTTCTAAATGTTCCTGGCATAACATCGAAGAAGCTAGAGGACATTAAACTGATGTTATATGAAATTATCTCATATGAAAGAGATAATTCGAACTTGAAATTCAACCAAAAATTCAACAAAATAATAGTTAACTGAACTGTCCCATCGTTCAACAAGACATGTCCCATCGTTCACCAGTGCTGGTATAAAATGGGCCAATGCTATTTTTGTTTTTTATTTAATTATTTACTAGTAAACGGAAAATGTGATAGCATTTTCGTTAGTTTCATTTAATAAAGAAATATGAATATTATATGTGTTTTTTGTTTGTCATATTTTGCCCATAGTAAATGAAATATCTATATTTCTGGGTTTTCGTCCCATTGTTCACCATCTTCCGCTACTCTGATGGCGACAGTAACATCAAAAATTGCTAAAGGTCGGATTGGTTCATGACTCATACTAACACCCACTATCCGAGTACTGTGAGTGTCCGTTTGTTGAATGGTTACCTCAATCTGATGCAAAACTATTTAAAAAAGATGAATAATAATTCAAATTAAATTCTTTTAATTTGTTGCTTGAAGATTTCATTACCTAAAGCACAACTTTTTACATAATGTCCAAATATTTTAGTATTTTGCTGACTTTAAACCTTGAAATATATCCTGTACTGCTATGTAAATTTATGGAAAAGTGACATCATACATTAATTAGCGAGGAACTTGTGGTGGGGCCAAAGAATCTTAATCTTCTATAAATCTACGGTCTCACCATTACTTTCTCACTGGGTGAGATATAAACCTGGATAATGATCATTCTCAACTTTCGATCACTCTCTCTCACTTTCTATCATTCTCTTTCACTTTCGATCATTCTCTCTCACTTTCAATCACTCTCATACATTCTCTTCTTTCGATCACTCTCTTACATTCTCCCTCATGTTCACCAATGTCCAAACAAGTCAATTTGTCAGACGAGAAGTTTGGCCAATCGCAGATTATTGGAAATCTATGTAACTTACAGGCGTGCGTACGAGCTGTGATATTGGGGGGAATAAACTACATTGGCGATTGGAAAAAGGAATACCAACATATTCTGCAATAACATGTTTATAATGAATAGTTAATAAAAAATACAATATTGTATTTTTGTTATATAATATTGAAAAAGTAAACAGAATCTTCAGATGAGTCAATTATAATAAATCTATATCATTTTAATAGGAATTAATATAATCATCGAGCTGCATTCAGATTACATATGATTTAAACCCTATAAACATGTTTAATTACTATTGTACAAATGTAATTTTATTATAAATAATATCCCATTGTTGAAGTAACGAACAACATAAAATACCCAATTGGAAATATATCATTAGGGAATTGTTTGGTATTTCTGATGGGATTTGCTTTATAATTGGCTTGGGCTGATCCCTGATAGCTTTTCCTAAGAGGATCAAAGATATGACACAAGATTTAAACTATCAATTTTAGAGGCGAACATCACAGAGTATTGTAAGGACAAGACTTGGTAAATGGAGAAGTAGTTTCGATTGGAAAATATCTGCTATTCGTTGGTTTACATTGAAAAAGTTCTAAATATTTATGAATTGTGTTTAGTTGTTTAAATTCTATATCTAATGTTTTTAAATACGATTTTTTCAGCCTAAAACAACGAATCTAGGTACCTTATTGTACCAGGAAGATCTGAATGAATCAATGTACCAAAGAAAAGAGTCTCCGCATCATGCTAATTTCTCAAATAACAGTTTCTAAATTTTCAAATCTTATAAATTTTTCTTCGTGTACCAAGACCAATTTTAAAATATATATTTTTACAATTAGTAAAGTGTATTTTTTGATGTGAAATTAGTAAATTATCAAAAATTATTACGGATACACTATTCTTTGACAGTACATGAATCAACACTCTAAAATTCAAACGTCAACATCCAGTCAAATAACCGAACTGTTATTCCATAAAAGTGTCTCTCTAAAAATGACTTCACGCCGATAATTCTCCGCTCTGACATTTTTCTCACGAAAACAACAACTGTAATTTCCATCTTTAAATTGGGCATCAAAACTTCCACCAACTTCTGAATATAAAATGCCCAAAGTTTTTTCATAAGGCCGAAACATGTTTTTATTCGCTTCATAAAGGCAAAATAAAAGGTTGCTCCAAGTTTCGCTAAAGTTTGGTGTCTGTGCATTTAGATTTCCATGGAGAGTGAATGGTGGTAATCAACACAATCTTGTTAGACACTTTGAATAAAAATCCTTAATTTGTAATACTAGATCTGATTAAGTTTCTAATTTAAAAGAAAAAATTAATTAGTTTAGAGTTTAGCCAAAAAGATTTACTAAAAATACAAATAGTTTTCTTTTTACCCAACATTGATAGATAAATCTAAGAAAGTAAAACCTAAACTAATTTAAGTCTGCTGCAAAATTCATCTTCCGACGAATCGGTTATAGTTTTCATAGGCAGGAAAAGTTACTTCGTTATTGTAGTTGCATAAGTAACTAGATTGTCATCTTTAGATAAATTGTAACTCGTATATGTTGATAAATGTACATCTCCGACATGTATTTTGTGTAACAACTGTTTCCATTAATTTGTTAAAATTTCAGGCTATGAAACATAGAATTTAATATTTCTATAAAATCATAATACTGGGATAAACAATTTCCGGCCTCCAATTTGAATACGTAGTTTGTTACAAAAGCAACTAAATATTGTACTAAATTTTCAGAATTTAGATACTGATGAAACACACGGCCAACGAAATTCATATACAAAAAACTTGAAACTTCTACGTTTATAAATCAAATTGATGATATTATGTTTTGCTTTATTAAATACTGTATTCTCAAACTCACTTCTATGATAAATAATACTATGACAAGAAATTAAAACGCATACTTTAGTTATTATATTTTATATTCAAGCGGTGGATTAGATCAGGAACTATGGAATCTACAACATTGAAACCTATTTTAGTACATCTCAGAGACCCTTCTGAGTATTCTAAGAAACCCTCTTCGAAATAATGCTTCAAAGAATCATCGAGGAATATTTCAAGATCCTCTTCGTCATTTTCTGAGAAAATTCTCCACATGTCCTTTTTCACTCCTTCATCAGTTCTCAAAGAAGTCATTAGGTACTCACTCAGGACATCTCGTGTATTCTGCAGGACTCTTTTACCAACACCTTGTCCTTCCTTTTTCACAAGACGCAGCCATCGATCTGGACTAGGAATGTTTATCCTTTCCTCTCTTAAAATATTCTTAGAATTATTTCCAATGGGTACCATTCTCGAGTGAGCACCAGGACCTATGCCCAAATATTGGCCAGCTCTCCAGTAGTTGAGGTTGTGTTTGCTTTTCGAATTGGGATAGCGACTGAAGTTAGCGATTTCATAACGGCTGAGTCCGGAAGATTCAAGTTTGTTAACAGCTACTTCATACATTTCAGCTTGGGTGTCAGGACTTGGAAATAAAACTGAACCTGAGATTGAGATAACACTGTGAAACTATTTGAAAATGGTGGACAGTGTGGCTTTTGAAGTTTATCTCACAGACTATTGAAAATATTAAACTAACAATTACCTGTTTTTGCCATTTTGAAAAGTGGAGTGCCAGGTTCCAATGTGAGATGGTAGAGGGCTAAATGATCTTCACAGAGCGCCAAAGCAGCATCTAGTTCCACCTCCCATCTGCAAGGTACGTTAAAATACTTTTCACAAGATAATATATAGTTAAAACTATTCAAATCAACACGCATAACAGCCGTTGACTGTGGGAACACAGCATAGAATTATCTAGAAGGTACAAAGTTTCTTACTCTGAGAGAGTCTGATACGGTCTTGCAAAGAGTAAATCAAAGGAGACTTTACCCGGCAGGAGACTCTTGGCATTTCCGATGCATTGGATAGCTTCTTCAACTGAGTGATCTCTACGCAACGAACGTAGTTCAGAATCTGCTAAACTCTGAAGAAAAAAAGAAAAATGAACGGAAAAGTTGAAGATAATTAAGAATATAAACTAGAATAGGACTAAATATACCCAATGCATAACCTATTAAGATCACTATCTGAATTTTTCATATAGAAATGCATGTATATTTTTGCCATTCAATAAGTTTTTCTTGAGTCAGTAGTTTACCAAAGAATATTAATAAAAAGTGAATATTGAACTAGGGAATATTGATTATGAAATTTTGTTGGAATGTCTGTAATCGATATGAAAAGAAGTCAAAATTGGACCAAACATTCTGATGTCAAGAAGCTAAATTTAAGCAATATTGACATTAAGGATTTAGATTTTAAAAACATCAGAAAAAGGATGATAAAACAGTTGGAAATGTCCAACTCCTACTGTATTTGTGAATTTATAGTCCTCAATAAGAGAACTATTCCGTATAGTGAACAAATTTTCTTTAGTCTGCCACGAATAGCAACAGGTTTTTTTAGAAAACTAACTGCCATTTTATGGCAAACTAAAGAAGATGTGTTCACTATATTGGGTAGTTCCCTTATTCAGGACTCTACAATCACTATAGAAGAGTTCTACTGTGTAAAATCAATTCTTTTTATCTAACTAACCTGAACACCAACTGACAGTCTGTTAACTCCAGCACTGACGAATTCTTTCATCTTATCGAGGGGCAGAGAAGAGGGGTTGGCCTCTAAAGTGACCTCAGTTTCATTTTCCGGAGAAATGTACTGGTGCAAAGCCTCTAGAACTTTCTGCAGGTGAAGTTACAATTGGTAATTATGAATGTAGCAAATTAAATACAATTGATATTTAATTATAAAATAATCAAGAATTTCTATTTTTTTTTGTGGATTGGGAAGGTTATTTCTGAAAGTGCAGTTTAAAGAATATTAGAAAATGAAAAATAACAATATGTTTCAAAAAGATTAAAATAAATGTTATAAAAACAGGACGAAATTAATAACATTGTTTTTATCCATTAAATTTTATATCAATATATATTTTTAAGAGCTACAGATTTTACCATTAGTTGCAATGGTATTAGTTATTTGAATGAATAAAGAGATAAAATCACACCTGCACAAGTGTGGGTCTAGCCAGAGAAGGAGTACCGCCACCAAAATATACAGACGTTATTTTAGACACGTGGGAGTCACGAAGAGAAGCGTGGATTTCGGCAACCTGAAAATCAGGAACAGGTAGAGATGCAATGTGAGCAAGATGATGAGCAATCGTACGTAGAGCGCATATAACCTTGACCATCCAATAAACCTCGAGTAATAAATGACCTTGACCGTAGACCAGTTCAGCCGCAAAATACAACCAAACCAAATGGTTCCGGATGACCAATCGTTCCACCAAGTTTCAGAGAATTGTTGTTAAACACTTTTTGAGTTATAAATGACCTTGACCTTTGACCCGATTGCTTCAAAAATAAAACCAAATGGTTCCGGACATTGACCAATCGTCCCACCAAATTTCAGGCGGTTTGGTTGAAGACTTTTTGAGTTATGCGATTAACAAGATGATAAATAAATGCCGACAAAAACATAATCTTCCGCAATTTGCGAAGGTAAATATACAACTAGTCGAACTCTTGAGGTGTGTACCTTCAGAAAAAAAGAGATTTGGTATAATAATATGCCTCAGACGTGGTGTTTCCGACCTGGGAAAAAAGAAACATGGTATATATCCCCAGAGAAATGGATCTATTTAAAATCTTGTGAATCAGCAGAGCACACCTGATGTTGTTATAATCAAATATTGTGAAATAAATAATAGTTCTAAACAACAATCATACTCTTGGAATAGAGCTGGAGATTGTCTCAAATGAAAAAAGCCAGCAATAGTTGAAGAAGTAGAGTTTTACGTCAAAATTAAAAAACCTTGTCAATCTAGGATCAATATCTTGAACAGCAAAGCTTGAAATAAATCTATATATTTCTTTAAAAAAACAGTTAAAAAGTATTATCTCTCATTTTATCAAAATAATCTTATCTCATGAATGTTAGTAAGATGACTATTAACAAAATAGGTTAACTATTTCGAAATATAACCAAATGCAAGATTCTTTTTCAACTTAATCTAATATCGTTTGATCATTATGCACTGCAGTCTGTAGTGCATTATTGCAAACTTCAAAGAGAAATATAAACACAAAGTGCTCATGCATCATTCAAATATGAATCCTCTTCATTTCAATATTTAAAGACAGTTTCAATTCATCTAGTATTGATTTGCTGAGACTATTGCTTGAGAAATAATGAACACACATGTGCTTTAAAATGTTTGTATGAATAGTACGCATTTGTCTAATTCCATATTTATTTGTTTCCTATCATCGATACATTATTTTAAAGGGACCATCTCCATGAAAAAAACGAAAGTTTATTAATTAATAATATACAAATTTGAAATAAAAAGGGTTAATGCAACTAATCAATTGGAGCATTTCTATTTAAAATATTTTTTTTACAACTTTGTCCCCTTCTCCCCTGCCCCCAAATAGAGGAGTACTTTCAAAAGGCATCAACTCGTAGTAGAGTTTTTTAGCTAGATACATGAGGTTGGTTTCATCTTGTTCAGAATTCAGTTGTCAACAAAGTTATTTTTTCAAATTGAGATCGCCTGTAAATAAGAGGTGCCTATCTACAGGAGGCTGGAATAAAACCAATTCAATAATAATTAGGTCAATAAATCAATATTTAAAACTCAAAATATTACTTCAATGTGTTAGTATAGTTACAAAAGATATTCTTGAAAAGTATTCAGCTGCATTTCGAAGACCTTTTATTTTGTCATAAAAGGGGTTTATTCTAAATAATTTTTCTCACTTTATTTGTAATCATAAACCACATAGAAATAAATTCAAAAAATTAAATGGAGTTTAAATACAATATTGATATAATCAATAAATATCCTTGGGTGCCTTATTTACAGGAGGGAAATTTCAGGGTGCCTTTATCTACAGAAGTTCCTCAAATTCTTCTAAAAAAATTGCCAAAGATGTTTTTTTATTTATTTTTTTCAAAAAAATTGCTTTTTTCATATATCTCATTATACCTCCTCACACATTGAGAAATTAAAAAAACATATTTAACTTTGTGAGCAATTTAGTTATGAAGAAAATGAAACAAACCCTATGTCTCTAGCTCAAAAACTGTATTAGTGGATGCCTTTTGAAGTTGAAAACATGTACTTATCAGGAGCGCCAATTTACTGAAATTCTTGGGAAAAAATGTTCTAACTCAAATAATTTTTTTTCCATAATAAATTAGCGTGGACTCTTGTTTGGGTGTTGTGTTCCCTTTTTAATGCATCTAGTCAACAAATTATTTGATGTGACATCCAAATAAACCCTCAATACCAGTGATGACAGGTCTTTTGACAGACCTGACAGGTATAATTTACAATATTGTCCATCTGTTTTTGAAGCAATTCAATGAAACAATTTATTCGTGAAAGTTACTAAGCACTTCTAGATCGTTTTTAACTCTAATATTTTAACACGTTATTCGGGAGACTATAAGAAATAAAAAAACAATTTTATTTTTTCATATTTGAGGGAGACAATCCCCTTTAAGAGAAATAAATACTAAATTGGATTTTATAGCTTAGACAAGTCTCTTGACTATGTATAGGACAGGTACCAAAATAATAGAAAATGAGTGTATTCTCTTTATGGAAAAAAATTCTCGATTTTAATTAGCTAATTGAAAAATAATTTTCATTTAAAAGAGTTTGCTTGTATTATTCCAACATTAAAATTATGTTAATTGAATAGGTAGGTAGGGGATTTGAAACAAAAGCATTTCCTAAGGTTTAAGAGGTATGAATTTTTTAAAGAATCCTCAAATAATCCAATTTGCAACATGATAGCCCATGGATTCCATCAAACACATTAACAAATCATTAGTGGGTTTGTTACAATATGCTTTAAAATCATAAATCTTGAGAATATCACAGACGAAACGAAGTGGAATGGTGTCTAATACTCTATACCGCTGGGTTAGAACGATTCAATACTGCTTAATTCTCTCAGTCTATAGTATTTTCAGGATATAGGTTTTAAAAAGCATATTGTCATAGCCCTAATTCTTTAAGTACACTGAAAGAGTTTTAGATTTCAAAGCGTACAAGTTCCATCAGACCCACCATAGCATTTTCTAGGACCTCTTCCTGCAGAGTCCATGGTTTTCCCTCCTCTGGCACATACTTCACAAAGGCGCAGTAGGAGCACAGCTTCTTGCAGTAGGGGTAATGGACGTACAAGGAGCACTCTCGCAGGTACCTATCACGAGTGTACGTCTTTGTTGAGTGGTTCGCTTTCAGCAACCTAGTAACTAAACTTATCCTTCGATTTAACATCTTATCTAGAGATTAAATAAATGTGGATTATAGAAGTTTTTCATCAATATTGCTCAGTCTATAAATAAGATTAGAATTTTTCTAAGAATTATTTTCAAATCTGATTGGTTTTTAAAAGTTAAAACAGTTCGAAAATTTCAGTTTGAATGTAAACATTTTACTTTTGGTTTATGATATTTATAGCTTCAGATTGCAGAAAATAAATGAGGTTATGGAATTAAAAAATGATATAATTTTCCCATCTTTCCATTGTTCCTAATACAGTTTATTTTGAATATAATAAAGATATTTTCCAATTAAAATAAAAGTAAATTTATATAATTGCAAACGTGGAACTGTCTTATCTTATAAGTGATAAATCTTACCCTAAACCAAATCATACAAATTTCTAGACGAAATAACATCTGTATGACGGGCAGAAAGAAACCTCCCATGATTTAGAAGCAAAATAATGTAATTTTAACTCTACGCTCTCAAATCCATTAAATAGTTTTTTCCATATTTTAGCGCTTTGGGACCCAAAGGACGCTAGTCCTATTGCATAATTACCACAACTATTATGCCCCTGGGACATAGCCTAGGAGGTTAAAATATATCTGCTAAGTTATACCATAAAACTAGCTCCAACTAGTAAATTCTACATATAAATCATGATATTAACTAGCTATTAGGTAGCTACTTTTAGAATATTCTCAATTCAAGTCTTATCTATCATTTCTGTTGAGATAATGGATAACATAATTCAGGTGAAGTAACATCTAAAATACAAGAAATTTTAAGACAAGATAGCCATTCAAATTATTGAAAATTAAGTTATTTATTATATCATTATATAAAAAAGGAAGATTTATGAGACTTTCAAATCCACCCAAACAAACAAAATTAATATACCACAATTGATTTTCAGTATAACTATCAAATTAATTAAACACTCATTCATAATCCAAAGTACAATAGTTTCATTGGCAATGGGGGCAATATCTTTTCTTCCATCAACAATCGAAAGGTTGTATAACTTAGCAACTTAACTAGGTAGCTATTTATAAGCAGATATAACTTCAAAATGAGGTCAAAGAAAGTCCAGTTAAAGAAAAGGAATCATTCTATAATAAAGTTCTTATATACAATTCTAGACCAACTTGCAAATAAATGGAAAAGCTATGACTGAATGGAAATTTCAAATATTAAATTAAGTGAACTTTAATTTAGTTGTTGACATCTTCTTTAGAGACTGGCTATGGATGTAGTATTTAGTAGTGCCTTAATGTTCTTCCTCCTCTTCATAACCGTCAGGGAGGGGGTTGACATGGGGGTTGTGGAAGAGGGAGTGCTGACCATCACCCCAGGGGAACCTCTGAAAAGTGGGGGAAAAGGTAAAATAGTGTCTTCTTAATTCAGCTAAAAATATTAGCTATAGAGATTAACCAAGTTCTTCATTTTGAAACTATGAAAATGGGATTTTCTATACCAAAAATAATTAAGATTCTAGTCTTAGAATATATCTCCAGTTTCCAGATAGCTAACATATATTATTTTAAATTAAATTACAGACGGTAATTACATGAATTTATTTATCTTACGGAGGTTCATTTCAAATAGCTAATAGGTAGCTACTGGCTGCATTAAATAACAGCTTAACTATAATTGGAATTGGGAGAATTACTCAGAATCCTTTTTCTGTAATTGAATTGATAAAATTATTCATTGTTTTGAAGCAGGGTAGTTGAAAACAAATGTTTTTTTTTGAAAAAAAAAAACTATGGTTTATTTGTTTTTTATTGGTTTATTTGGAATTTAAATGGAATTATTTAATACAAGTGCATATGGATACTGATTAGTTCATAACTGACCACTGTACATGGTTAACAATGCAAAATATTAAAAAATAGATTTATTTGAGATAAAACATTCAAAAATTAATTCCTGCTATGAAACATTTTACAGAGCAAGTAAAGATAATGGCCAAGAAATAAGCTTATTGAAAGAATTGATGAAGAACTATATAGTTTCCATTAATTTTAATAAATATTTTCTTCAGTTTTCATAAATAAAAAACCTTATAAATGATTATACATTATTAATATATAAAAGACTGAAGTTCTTCGCAGTAATATGAACGATTTATTTTAAAAGGTTGTGGAAAAACAAGTAATTTGAAAATGAAACAAATTCTGCTTTAACACGTTTCCTGGGATTGCCAAATGTACGGTTATGCTCCCACTGCGATACCATATATATGCATTAACTACAGTTCCTGTATGGTTGTCGTCATGAGATGTTCTTTCTCATACTGTTGATTAATACATAGCAAAACCAAATGGTGACCATCTGTAGGTCTCTTTGTATATAATTTCATATTCATTTTATGTATAAAAAAGACTAGGGACCCACCGGTGGGTCCCTTCACAGCACATGACAAGTCAAAGGGACCCACCAGTGGGTCACTTCGCAGGAAACGTGTTAATCATTTGATGTGCTATCTATAATTCCAAAATATCATTCACAAATCCAAATTATTGTTTAAATATTAAGAATTTAACCAAGTCAAGCCAAGTAAAAGCCTTCTTTTGGCTTGAATACTTTTATTTGTTTGCTTATTTTAACTATTAAAGCATTGTTAATTCCATCTAATCTTGAATTCTCAAAAAAATAGTTTCATTGATGAATAACTGACCAGAATTTAACCAAGTAGCTACTTGCTCTCATTTTACTACCAGGTAAAAAATAATTCTTTTTAATAAGCTCATAAAAAATTCTAAATTAGACATTTAAATAACACAGCTAGATTTCAAATATTTCTTAAATTCTTATATTTCCATTGGTTTACACTGCAAATGTGGAATTGTAGAATGAAGATCACAATGTAACTCCAGACTATATTTTAATATTTATAGAATCACTATGCAAAATATCTTTATAAATTAATCACAATATGGTGAGGAGAAAATCCTCTCCATATTTCTATTTTACTTTGGTTTTAATGTTTTAAACTGATAACTAATTTTTTTTTATTAAACCCTGTTAAACCAAAACCACCCAGTTATAAAGTAGCTTGTTGATGAAGTTAATTTAAAGCAGCCTTATCATCATTGCTCACCTTAGTCCTAATGCGCAGATGTTCATAGGGGATGAATGGAGGCCTCTCCATGTGTCCGTGGGAGAGGTACACATTGAGCATACAGAGGCCAATGGCAGGCAGAGCCACAACAAAAGATGCTATTTTCCACTGCTTGGCAGATCCTGAAAGAGAAGCTTAAGTTAATAAATCATTATACTTGTTTTTAATGGAAAAATATTGTCTTTACGAAGTGGCAATATCCGTAATGTTCTATGCTTCGCATGCTAAAATAAAGAATAGCATATAATTACGGTACATGGTTACTGTAGATGCCATCAGGAAGGAAAGGGTTGAAAGATCATTCCTAAATAGGTATTCCAGATCATATAATGGTTACATTGTTTTCAGTTAATTATCCAACCTGATAATTATACAACCTTAATAATTTATTTAAAGAATATTCATGATATAGATTTTGATAAACATATATAAATTTCCTATCATTCTTAAGAGGAACATCAGATTCCAGGACTACTTTATTTGCAGACCAACTGTACAGTGCTGTGCAAATTAGTTCAGGCAGTGGTGAAAAAATCCAATTATTTGCAAAATTGAAGTAGCTTCGAGGCGGGCATCCTTACGCGTTAGATATTTGTGGGTGTCTTTACGCATTCCTATTAACTTGGAAACGTAAGAGATTAATCCAAATTTGGATTCTTTCATCATAAAGAGCAGCTTGTAAACCCGTAGAAACAATATAATAAAGATACCGATTAGTTCATATCTGATTAACAATATAAAACATCATTCATATTTTGGTAAATTATGAAAAAAAAATTAAGATAAATCATTTAAAAACACTTATGAATTAATCTCAATATTTACATTAATTTTACTGTTAACAGATTAAGAGATCTGTACAAACACTTTACCAGTTTCTGCAGACTGACAGTCTGGGACTGTGACTGTCTATAAATAATGTTGAATTAAATCTCAAGTTTAGGTACACTAATTTAGCTATGAACTCTTGAATTAATCCTTATATTTACATAAATTACATTAATTTTACTGTGAACAAAAACAAGAGATCTTTATAAAGTTACAAAAAATTTACCAGTTTCTGCAGACTGTCAATGGGTTATGGAATAGGTATGTCACTAATAATCCATGTTTCAAAGTATGGACAAAGCCACCAATATAATCATGACTTCTGAGGGGTGAAATCAAAATAAGATAAAAAATCTGGTAAATAAGAAGTAAATCACTCCTAAAATAATCTCAAGCAAAGTAAAATAGTATGTCTCATGAACTCTCAATTTGTCTCTCCAAAAATGAGTTAAATAAACAAATTTCTCTTCAAAATGAACAAATTACCATAAATTCTCTAAGAAATCCCTTATTTTGTCTTCTGTTCTCAGTAAAATAGTAATACATCTATATATAGGAGAAAATTAGGTTTTGTTCAAACAAAAAATGTATCATATTCTGCAGACTGGTTGTAGCATAGGAGAAAATTAGATATTTCTCACCATTTGTGAATTGTAATTGAAGAGCTCTAATAACTGTCACAAACTCGCCATTAAAAAGGCAAGTTTGGACATGCTTTATTACCTGGGTCTCAAAGAGATACACTGTCACCAGTCTTCAGGAAATGGTAAACTGTTCTCCAAGAAATCCTCTATTTTGGCTTCTGTTCTCAGTAAAAATACATGTAAATATAAGAGAAAATCCAAGAAATCCTCTATTTTGGCTTCTGTTCTCAGTAAAAATACATGTAAATATAAGAGAAAATCCAAGAAATCCTCTATTTTGGCTTCTGTTCTCAGTAAAAATACATGTAAATATAAGAGAAAATCCAAGAAATCCTCTATTTTGGATTCTGTTCTCAGTAAAAATACATGTAAATATAAGAGAAAATTAAAGATCATTTGCACAGAAAATGTTAAAATTGTCCCATATTCTGCAAACTGGCAGACTGTCATACACATGCATGATGCATCAGAAATGAGAATAAGCCAGCTAATAAAGCATGTCGGATGTCCAAACACGCCATTCCAAGTATAATAGTATGTCTCAAACTCTCCATTTGTCTCTCCAAAATTCATCAAATTTCTCTCCAAAATGATCAAATTATCATAAATTCCCTCAAAATAACATTATAGGCTTATAGCATAGGAGAAAATTAGGTATTTCTCGCCATTTGCAATTGAAGGGCTCAAAATAACTGTCACAAACTCGCCATCAAAATGGCGAGTTTGGACGTGCTTTATTACCTGGCCGCCACTTTAATGGGGAGTTTGTGAGTTATTTTGAGCACTTCAATTGCAAATGGTGAGAAATATCTATTTTTCTCCTATGCTATAATGATATTTGGACAGAATTCATGATAATTTGATCATCTTGGAGAAAAAATATGGTGATTTTCCATATTTGGAGGGAGCTGCAGAGACAAATGAAGAGTTTATGAGCCATCCTATTTTACTTGGAGTAAATAATTTTTCAGCCTGGCAAATGATATTTTATCCAATTCGGTGAATTTTAAACTAATTATTTGAATATTTATTTCAACGTTATCATTAATTTTTGGTGGCTAAATGTGGAAAATGTTGGTGGATTAGCCAAATATGCTGGTGCCTGGTGGATTTTTTCAGCTTTTTGAGCTCAGCAAGTCTGCCATGATTCTGAGGCCCAGTCTGCAAAGCATGCACAATTAGTCTCTGGATATTTGATTTTTGGAGCAATTTCTCTCTAATGTTTTTAAAATTTCTATCCAAAATGGTCAAAAATTTCAAAATAGCGTCTGACCGGGTGGCCTAGCGCACCTCAACATTCCGGGTGAAGTTGCGCATCGGTAATTGACTGCTAATGCGTGAAAATATTTCAAATTTGACGATACCACTGGAAAGAACAGCTCTTAAACCCCCTAGTCCATAAATTACACAAAAATCGTAAGAGATTAAGTATAGATACTAAGTGTTCAAACAGAGACCTATGTTTTTTATAGCAAAATAATTATTTTACACTAGAATTGAATCTCCGTGAACTTTGCTGTAGTGTTGATAATTATGCTCAAATTTGATTGCAATTTACATTGGATACGCATAATTTACTGCAGATTAACCTTATGTAAAATAAATTTAATAATAATTATAAATTGAGATATAACCAATATACTAGAAGCGCAAGAACACCCGGGGAATATTTTAATTCAGGGGTGGACTTGCGCACATTTATTAGTAAAGTTAAAGGGCTCTTATTCATTAATAAACCTGTGATATTCATCCCCGATACTCCTATAGTGCGCCAGTGATAAAGTAAAGTAACCAAAATTTCTGTGTGACCAAGGTTCGGAATAGTAAACAAGCCAATCTCCCCTGATCTGCAACTGCCGTGAATCTGCCCTGATCTGCAACTGCCGTGAATCTGCCCTGATCTGCAACAGCTGTGAATCACAGCAACTGCACAGCACACTCACGGCAACTGCACAGCACACTCACGGCAACTGCACAGCACACTCACGGCAACTGCACAGCACACTCACGGCAACTGCACAGCACACTCACGGCAACTGCACAGCACACTCACGGCAACTGCACAGCACACTCACGGCAACTGCACAGCACACTCACGGCAACTGCACAGCACACTCACGGCAACTGCACAGCACACTCACGGCAACTGCACAGCACACTCACGGCAACTGCACAGCACACTCACGGCAACTGCACAGCACACTCACGGCAACTGCACAGCACACTCACGGCAACTGCACAGCACACTCACGGCAACTGCACAGCACACTCACGGCAACTGCACAGCACACTCACGGCAATTGCACAGCACACTCATGGCAATTGCACAGCACACTCACGGCAATTGCACAGCACACTCACGGCAATTGCACAGCAGAATCACGGCAATTGCACAGTAGATTGGGGCAGTTTCACGGCAGTTGCATAGCATATTGGGGTTAGATTTTCTATGCACAGTTTATACATAGGGTGAACTTGCGCACTGCGCAGTGTCGCGCTAGTACACCCGGTAAGTGCGCAAAATTCACCCGGTTTTCCTCCACGATATTTGCGCAGTTCTTCGATGATGACTTTTTTTCTATTGAACTTAAGGAGTTGAAACTTGGCGTGCACCTAGGTCTACCCTTCATCTATCTGCACACAAAAAATCAGATTGCTGACTTAAGAGTTTTTTCGTAAAATCAAAGTATGCGGAAAATGCGCAAAGATACCTGGTCCGACGCTACTCTCCAATAACTACATGTAAACATAGGAATTAATTGTGAAATTGGCGTCGGATGACTGACATACTCTGTAACATGGCAAGTCTGTAGGTTTTGGTCCACCAAATACTGACTGGGCGACTTTCTTACCACACTTTAAATATGGCTAATAATGTCAATTAAAGGCTAAATCTAATTAATTAGCTTAGAATTCAAATAATCAAATAGTCATAATTCAGATATAGCTTTGTAAATTGTAATTGACTTTTAGCTTGAAACCACTCTGGAAAATACTTTAGGCTAACAGATGAATTTTAGAGGCTAAAGGCTGCAGATTATACAGTTCCTATTAATTTATTACTGTATATTAAGATTTGCTAAACTCCAACAGACCATGTATAAGAGTATGTCAGCCATGTTTCAAAGTATGGACAAAGTCGCAGGCTCGCTAAATAACAAGTAAATCACTCATAGATAGTCTCAAGTGATACACATGCATCAGACATGATGCATAAGGATATTTTCAAGTGTACAATCTTCACTAGGATGTCCTATTTTTTCTTTAAAGTATCTTAAATGTGTTATGTGGCGAACTTGATCTATTTTCTCACCAAACTGGCAACTTTCTTGCCACACTTTGAAACATGGTATGTCAGTTAAAGCCAATTAATCCAAGTAAAATAGTATGTCTCATAAACTCGCCATTTGTCTCTCCAAAATTCAACAAATTCTCTCCAAAATGATCAAATTTTCATAAATTCTCTCCGAAATAACATTGTAGCATAGGAGAAAAATAGATAAAACTCACCATTTGCAATTGAAGGGCTCAAAATAACTGTCACAAAGTGACACAAACTCGCCATTAAAATAGCGAGTTTGGACATGTTTCATTGCTTGGCAATTAATTGGCTTAGATTTGAAAAATTGAAATGGTTTTAAATCTCAGATATGTCTCACTATAAAAAAAGTGGTCTTTTCTGATGGATTAGTTATTCTGTTACCAGTCTGCAAAGCAAATGAATGCATGCACACCAGTTAGTATTTGGTGCACTGAACTCCTCTGACTTTTTCAAAAATCTGAGAAATAGCTGCCAACATTTTTCATCAATTTGTCTAGTCCTCCAACATTTTTCCAGTTTTTCCTCTAAAAATTAATGGTTACATAGGAATTGATAATTAAATATCCTCCGACATTGCAGGAATTTTTTTTATTAGAGAAATTCAGCCAAGTAATAAAGTATGTCCAAACTCGCCATTTTAATGGCGAGTTTGTGACAGTTATTTTGAGCCCTTCAATTACAAATGGCGAGTTTTATCTATTTTTCTCCTATGCCACAATGTTATTTTGGAGAGAATTTATGAAAATTTGATCATTTTGGAGAGAATTTGTTGAATTTTGGAGAGAGCTGGAGAGACAAATGGCGAGTTTATGAGACATACTATTTTACCAAGTAATAAAGTATGTCCAAACTCGCCATTTTAATGGCGAGTTTGTGACAGTTATTTTGAGCCCTTCAATTGCAAATGGCGAGTTTTATCTATTTTTCTCCTATGCTACAATGTTATTTTGGAGAGAATTTATGAAAAATTGATCATTTTGGAAAGAATTTGTTTAATTTTGGAGAGAGCTGGAGAGACAAATGGTGAGTTTATGAGACATACTATTTCACTTGGCTATTTTACTTGGAGAAATTGAATATCTCCTGAGATATCATTGGAAATTACCACCAAATACAATCTGGCATGCACAATCAGTCTCCAGATATTAAATTTTTGGAACAATTTCTCCCCAAAGGATTATCAAATTTCTCTCCAAAATGGCCAAAAATCTCAAAATTCTCGACTAATTACATGTAAATATAGGAATTAATTAGGAATTTGTCGCCGGATAATTCAGGAGACTATTTTCAAGGCCTCGATGAGTCAATAGTCGCCGGAAAAACTTCACAACTTCATGCATCTTTTGCAGACTGGCTCTGTTAGAGTTTAGCAAACCTCCAGTCTGTAGAATCATAGAATGCGTCTCTTCTCCCGCAGAGATTTTATTTTGAGAGAGAGTCATTCTCTGACTCTCTGCAGCCCAGTCTGGAAAAATAGGTGCTTTCTGATGAACTAATTACTCTGTTGGAGTTTTACAGACTTCAAAAATTAATGGTAAATTGCTAAAAATTGTATAATCCGCAGCATTTAGCATATAGAGTTCATCTGTTAGCTTAAGCAGTTTTCCAGACTGGTCTGCAGCAGATTCAAAATCTCCCGTAGCTAAATTAATGGTAACATAGGAATTAATTCAAAATCTCCCGCAGTTAAATTAATGGTAACATAGGAATTAATTCAAAATCTCCCGCAGCTAAATTAATGATAACATAGGAATTAATTCAAGATCTCTCACAGAGATCTCCAATTTCTAAAAATTCAATCAAAAACTCCCGCAGAGAGTCTTGGAAAAATGTTCCATATTCTGCAGACTGGGCAAACCTTAAAATACAGTCAGTAATTGGTTTGGCTCCAGTCTGGAAAACTGCTTAGGCTAACAGATGAACTCTATATGCTAAATGCTGCGGATTATATAATTTTTTAGCAATTTACCATTAATTCTTGAAGTCTGTAATACTCCAACAGAGTAATTAGTTCATCTTCATCAGAAAGCACCTATTTATCCAGACTGGGTTTGGCTCAAGAATTTTTGTGAAAACAGAAAATTTGGCTTGCAGTTTGTTTGCCAGCCTGCCCAGTCACTCAAACTGTGCAAATTATTTAAATTAATCACTTTTTTGGCAATATTCATTTCTAGTTTTCTCTATCAAAATTATAATAGGAATAAATAGCCAAAATAGGTACCTAACTAGCTAAAAATCCACTAACATTGTAAAAATATTATTATACCTACCTACCTAAATTATAAAAGGGGAAAAAATTGAAAGACTGGGCACTGCATCAGGACCAGGTCTGGCAGGTCATAATTTGATTAATTTCAAATAGTACCTAGCCCTCGGTATAATTTGATAATAATTTTCAGATCACCATTTTTAATTTCCTACTGGTCTAGGCACCAATAAAATACTCACATAATTAGGACTCCTATCAAATTATCAATGAATTAATGTTAACAAAAGTACCATATTGATATTAACCAAAGAAAACATTAAACAATCATAACACGAAAACGAATTAGCCTATATTTTATCTAAATATTAGGTATTATATAGGTATTCATACCTCCATGACCACCTGCTTCAGCACTGTATCTCCTTACTGCTGGAATAACTGATTTACGAGCTAAATTAGTTAAAATAGAAGACATTTTTATTAAGAGTGCCAAGGATATACCCTATAGAAATTTGTAGACAATGTTTACAATTTATGTCTGAAATCTTGAGAACGGTGGATGAAATTTACTGATGCCAGAGGCTAAAATTTATAAAATAGCAAGTTTTAGAAATATTAGCAATAGATGACAGATTTTAATCTTAATAATATTATCAATATATTTTACTCATTAGCTAAATATTAATTTAGAAACTGTCTTAAATAATATAGGATTTTGGTCTTCACAAAGTACTAGAATATAAATACTAGCCTATATTAAAATTTAATTTAGTGTAACCAAGATCCAAGTTTAACGACTGTTTTCTATGAACACCAAGTAACAGAGAATATTTAACCGAAGGTTGTTTTAGTTTTCTTATATTATTATTTCTTGCATCTGTTCGAAATTCGAATAACCGAGAGCCATAGTTAGCTAACGACGATTAATATACGGGTATCATGAATATAATATCAAATTATTAAACTATAAATAACTTTTTTATAACTTATAATCTATAAATAACTAAAAAAAGTCTCTGCATGGTATTACTTAATTTGAATAATTTCTCAAATCACAGTTTTATAAATTCCTATCATTTCTAAATTTCCAAATTTGTCATCGTGTACCCAGAAATGCAATTACATAAATATACAAGCATTAGAAATAGTACCTACAGTTTATTTTTGGAAATGTGAAATTAGTGAAACCTCAAAAACTCATAACGGTTACATTTTTCATTGAGTGTACCTACATGATATATACATTTCTTAATATGCCAAATTATTCTTCGATCAATTATAATCGTGGACGGAATGACCGTGAACGATGTGACCTGACAAATTTCTCGATGATAACACTAAAATCACTATATATAGTACGTATAGGTACTTCTACTTCATATCACAAAAACCTACCTCTAAAGTAGATCTATAATTTCGTGTCCGGACAATTTGTCGTGAGGACAATTCGTCGTAGACAATTCGTCGTGGACAATTCGTGGCGGAAAATTCGTCACGGACAATTCGTCGAGGAAAATTTGTCGCGTACAATTCGTTGAGCACAATTCGTTGCAGACATATTATTGCATATTTTTAAAACAGATTCAACACAATTCTATACCATTTTCTGAATCTTCAAATTACCTCCAGAGATTTTGAATTGGTTTGATTGGAGGTTTTTAGATTTATATAAATTACTTTTATTGTTGATACCAAGTCTTGATATTATTTTAATATTAAATTGTTTTTATTCATATCAAATGTTTTATAATTTAATTTGAAATGTGGTATAATTTATTTCAAAATAATGGAAAATTAGAAATTAATTTGAATAATCTTTTGTATTGTAAATATCAAGTTTGATACATTATTGTATCATTTATTAATTTGAATTTAAAATTATGAAATATGGTTAATGGGATAATATGGCGACGAATTGTCCGCAACGAATTGTCAGCCAAGAATTGTGCACGGCGAATTGTCGGCGACGAATTGTCCGCGACGAATAATTTATTGCGACGAATTGTCCAAGCACCCTATAATTTATCCTTGATGTTGTTTCATTCAATTTAATCATTATCATTAAATTTTCATTACATTTCTATATATTATTATTATATACCTACACTAACTCACTGTATTTCTAATGAAGAGATACACTAATGAGTAATGCCATCACCTCAAATTATGACAGTACCTTATAGACTAATATAGTGCTTATTAACAAACAGAGAATATCAATTAATACACCCCATGCACTTTCATCTCATATTCTCTAAATGAACATGAAGAGCAAATATCAAATTCATGAGCGATGACATCCTGTCTCAATTAATCATATTTTGGTTTAATTTACCTTTGATATAATATAATATGTGTTAAATTTCTTGATTAAAATCAATGGTAATGATATGATATATACTCCGTTGAAGAACATAAGTTATGTTGTGTATCAAAATGTAATATTTATACTATAATATCTTTAAATCTCTAAAAAGATATGTTTTTTATTCTTTTGTGAACTCCATTTATTTAGATGCAAACAATATGGATTTTTCTCTTTTATATACATATGTTATTTAAGACGAGATGAATAGAAATTGATACCAAAACATACAGTTTTCAGTATGTAATATAATATAAAATATATTCCTATCTTCCTTGTATTTAAATCGATTATATTGTATATAGAGAAAAATATGATTTTTGTTTAGTTCACACGTTTCCATTTATTTCCTAGAGTGAGAAAGATGATGGAAAAACTGAAAAAATAAGTGTTTAGTTTTCCATTACTAGTTTTCGATAGCCGTCCCAAATAATACTTGCACAAATCTCAAGGTGGCAATCAAAGAACGACAGACGATTTTATAGGTTGAATATGAGTCATATGGTGATTGCAATACTTTACATTATCTATTTGTATTGTAATTTTACAATACTTTACATTATCAGTTTGTATTGTAATTTTACGATACTTAATATCATAAATGTGAGTGTTATGATTTTGGTAGTGTATTTGCCATGAAATTAAATGATAGCTGAACAGCTAATAAAAAGAAAATCAATGGGATATTAATTTTTATCTATGTATATATAGATAAACTATATAATATTGAAATTGTATTCCAATTAATATAGTGTATAATAGAATCTGTTATACGTATTTTATCCCCCTGGTGTTCGTATACCATAATTTTTCTTGTATGAACTGTTGGTAAGAATTATGATGAAGCTGCATAAAGAATATTAAAGGGGCAGTTCAGTCAAAATCAAACTATCGCCAAATTGGTCCTAAATCGATTTAGTATATTTATTTATGTAACATGAGAATATTCGTTGATTTTAGAAATGTTTATATAAAAAGTATATTGTAAATTAGTGGCGCCATCTGTGGACTGCGGTGGACCGCGTAACTAATCATTGTAGTATTTAAACAAAATGATAACCAGTCCCAGACTTGAATCGGTTATTAACTAATAAAAATGGTGAAAATAATTTTTGAAATTGAAAACTGTCCTTCGAGTCAATTATATTTATTTTTGAAAAGAAAACCATCTCTTCATAAATTACCTGTTAATACTGTTGATAGAAAAATTGTTCACATGTTATCAGCTGTAAAATGTAAACAAATAGTACAGAGTGGTGGCGCCATCTGTAGGAGGACGCAGGAACTAAATCGAATTTATAAAATATAATATATATCGCTTATTTTATTTTTTTCAACTGCTTAATTCTACAAGAATGCTTCATTCTTACTAAGTGGTCGTTCAACATTAATATTATGAAAACAAAAATTGACTGAACTGCCCCTTTAAGATATTTAAATTCTGTTCTTATTTATCCGCACAGATAACTTCATCCATCGGCAGATAATTAACTATATACATATTCTTTCGGTAGGATTGTGACAATATGCACTTAAAAACATAGATCTTAAGAATAACACAGTCGAATTAAAATGAAATGTTATCGAATACTTCATACGGCTGGTTTAGAACGATTGAATAGTGTTTAATTCACTCCGTCTATAATATTTCAGGGATCTATGATTTCAAACGAATATCGTCAGGACCTTATCCAAGAGATTTAAATCAATATTTCGATCAAGGATTCGCTAACAAAATATCATCATCAAATAATTCGACATTAATAAGCTGAATAACATCTTGATCAATATATAATTAACCTTTGATAGAAACATGACGAAACCGTGACCTTAACAAAATTAATAGGAAATCATAGGTTAAATAATAGGCCGATTAGTAATTATTTTCTATTGTGAAATTAGTTTTTCTTTAGGGTCAGAATAAAGAGTTAATTAGGATATTATATGTACTTTAATATGTTATTATATATCATATTATTTTGTAATGATTTAGTTAATAAAAAAAAAACTATATTTATTTGTAAAAAAACAGTATAATATGTAAATAACTAAAAAAATATATACCAGTAATTTATTGTGAAGTATAGCTATGACCAACAGAATAAGTTATGGTGGGGCCATAGAAGACAAGTTTAGACCCATTTACCTACCGAACAATCTACAGCATCGAATAAATTATGTGTCCAAATTAGAATATTCTAAATTGGCTGCATAGCAATGACAGCAGTCCTAACAGTTCACTTTGACAACAGTGAACACTTGGAAATCAACCTCGCCGAACATTTACAGGTATGTCCATATAGTACAAGTTGTTCAACTTATGTCAAGACAACATAGAATAATGTCCTTTATTAATAATAGGAATGTTGGTAACTTCCTAGGTTGTGTGGAACACGCTATTGTGTCCTGCGATTTGATTATTCCTTGCAAATCTCAAGTGTAGATATATACATGACCTCTGTATTGGAAACAAAGTTATATCGCCCTTGGGAAATTGAGTACAGATCTTAGATTTATTGAATTGTTTTAAGATAGTACAGTGTACAGAATATTGCCAATTGCGATCTTGAACAATAGTTTTTTTGTCTTATTTGGCAGAATCTATTTTCGTATTCTGTCGTTGGGAGTAGTTTATTTCTATATTAAATTTATTGTTGATTACTTTTCGGGTATCAGATATAAAACTGAATAACTGAACAATAATTTAAAAAATTCACTATCAAAAAGAAAAATAACTATATGATATCTAACTTCTATTTCAGAAGATCAAGTTTGCTTTTGTTAATGGTTTTCTTCATTGATTTGTGTGTCAGCAAGGTTATTAATCATGCTTGAGAATATTGAACTTATACAAAAGGATGTCAACACGTCTCACCAGCTCGGAAAAATCTAGAGGGATGTGCTTTATTAATAATCATTATTTTCTTTCAAGTAAAAAGATAATATTCATGAGACATTAACACATATCTATCTAATCTAAATATACCTTATAAATAATTATTTAAATTCAGTATTAAATTGAAATATTAAAATTGAATTTAGATTCAAATAAATAGAATATCGAATATTTACGATTTGACACATAATTATTTTGAGTGACTCTGATATTAATTTCCATATATTAAGATATTAGTTGAATAATAAAACTAGGCATAAATGAAAGAATAACGTGTTTTATTGCTGCTTTAATTTGAAGCAGCTTCGAGTGGAAAAATAGGCAAAATCATTTCAAGATTCTATTATCCATCTGAATCCGGAGGAGAAAAATGATAGTTTTCTTGCATGGCCTCGCAATGGAACAACTTCAATTTGAATGCCAGACGTGAAAAACTTTCAGAGCTGTCAGTCCATTGAACCTTGAATGGCAGACAGCTGAGCAAGAGAAAATGCTGAAGAATCGAGTAATAACTCTTCTTGCGAGAAACAAAATGCTGATGTGTGCAAATGCTCTGCAGATTAGATAAATACCTACCTAGAAGAAAAGTACTAAAAAGCGGAATTTGGGAAATAATTTAATGGATGCCTCATGTTGCATGGAATGCAGTTTGAATTTCCAACATAGATAAAGCATATAGCACGTTGTTGATATATAACTTTTTTCAAACGGAAAAATTATTTATTTTTAATACTACGATTTCCATGATTAGAGTGAACGTCGCAGTACATAAGGCATAAATCATGAGCTAGAACGATCTTCATAAAAATTTTCATAGAACTTTCAAGAGCTAAGAAATTCTAAGTTAACACACAGGAGCCTAATTAACTATACGAGTTCTTCGACCTATTTTCAGTTCATCACCAAATTGCTTTATAGCGAAACACAAGTTTCAAATTTCTCTGGAAATTGTTTCATCCATTCAGATACATTCTTGTAATCAAATTTGTTTCCGATTTTCGAATAAAAGATCGAGTTAGGACGGTACCTAAACCTCTATATAGCTGAAACTACAATCTGGTCCCATTTTCTGAATATTGGTACATAGAGTGCATAACAGTTGAATGTGTGTTCTTATTTTGAATTGGTATTATTAGATAATGGGAAACTAATTTAATAACATTTTAAGGTTGTACTGAGTGTTAAAAACTGTAGGAGGAAATGAAATTCTATTTAATCACACAATCTTTATTTAATCATGATTATTAATACCATTCTATCAATTATTAAATGTTTTGATTGATACATACTAAAACCTTACTTCTCATAGCAACGATTTAATAAAAATTACTATGAAGTTAGTACTTCAATTTCAAAAAAGAAAATATTCATATTAATTAATCTATTATGATGTTGCATATTTGCATGACTCCGTGCAGAGGGTTCGTGAACAACACAAACCGAGCAAGAATTGGACTGGCTAGGCTTATGGTTTGGTACTCTCCTGGTTCAGAAGGTGTCCTCATCTTTCCGATCCTGATGAAACCTTTGAGGACTCCATTATCCAGATCTGATCCATCTGTAGAGTTGGAGACACTGACCACAATTCCTTCGAAAAGGTTCCTGACGACATTGATCGGTTGACTGAAAACCAAAACGTTGTTGATCCTTTTTTTCAATCCAAAATCGATCATAGCGAAATTTTTGGTGGTGCTCTCTATTTTCTTTTTGGAGTGGTAGCAGGAATTTAGTTTGAAGTTGAAGAAGCCCTTCGTCAATCGAGTTACCACTCTGCTCGATACCTCGGCATATATGCTTGGTCCAGAAGAAACAATGTTGGCGTTGGTGACGGAGTCCAATGGTCTGTTTGTGTGGCAGGAATAAGTTGTAGAATATATGGATTCTTCAAACAGAGGTGAAACGAGGTAATGAGAGAGAATACAGCTTTCTTCATCTGATATGTAACACGCAAGATGACACCATCGTCTGACAGAACACTGTTGAAGACAATGGTGGAGATTTTTACTCACAATTGTCTCTTCAGTATAGTCAACTTTATTTCCCGAGAAGACAGTTTCAGACACAATAACCGGGCGCCATAATTTCATTGTATGCTCCTCATTAGGTAAATATTTTACCTCACTAAGAGCTATTGCTGTCAAAATTATAATTATAAATGTTTTCATTGTAGGTAAGACGTAGAACTTCGTGTCTGACAGTAGAGTAAGAATCAATGTTGATCGGTCTGGTAAAACTCCTCTTCTTATTCATCAGAACTGCCTCTTTTATATATATAGCAGTGATTGCAGTTAACATTTAACTGGTTACAGCAAACAATCGTAAAACAATATATAAACTGAAATGGTGTTTACGCGAAATCTTTGTTTGCTATTACTTTATTGGTTATTTTATGAGGATATATATTTTATGAGCAAAATTAATATGTGATCAACATTTATATCGTGTAGTTACATAAGTTGAGAAACAAAACCAATTGCCATTTTTATGCAATTAAAATTTGTGTAAGTATTATTATTATTTGAAAATTAAAACAACGGTTATAATTGTTTTTGTTTTCTAAATAGTAATAAATTCATAAAATTAATTAAAATTTTATTTTATTATAGTCTTTATTTTATGTTTTAGTATTTTATCATGTAGTTCCGACAAAGATTATCTGTATAGTGTATTAATTATGAACATGTTTTCATTTTAAAAATTTCCTTTCAATGTTGAAAATTGAATATTTTGTTCTACGAATTTATTTTAATCATTGAAATGTTTCACTAGCATCCATCGCCATGCATTATTGATGTAATTTACTTTCTTTCCCGAATATTTGTTTATTCTGCGAATTACAAAATTAACTGATTGGCATGATGCACCAAATAATAAACCTAACCCTCTGTTTGCAAAGTGGAAGCATTTGTTCCATGTAGAAAAAAACACATCAAAGAGTGTATGATCGTTACGGAATAGAATTGTCTGTTTTGCTGGTAAAAAATATGGCCCTACACTTTTAGCTTTTAGTCTAATTGCTTACAATAGCTAGTAACTAACTCCAAGAATATCTTTTTCTGGAATGTGTTTATACATCCAAGGAGTAAGTCTTTGGAAGCCTGGAAAGCTCTCATCAAAATAGAAATGAAAGTCAACACGTAAGATGAATTAAAAGATTCTGGAATTGGGATTGTGCGAGTTTATCCAATTAAGGAACTAGGCCAGAGGAAACAATCAGGCCTTAGACTCTCATCAACTCTTATCGCAAGATGAGGAGTGATGGAAATTCCATGAATTTAATAAGGAAACATCGAAGATTATGTAAGGATCTTGATTTTCTACCTACCATAACCCCTTTCGTTGCCATGTAATCAACATCTTCATTTCTGAGTTTGTTTTGATATGAAACAATGAAATAATTTATTGAGGAACACATAAAATACATAAATATTGATAGAAAAGATCTAGATTGAATTCGTTTGAAATAAATGTGAAGGTATAAATGTTTAAATATATAAAAAGAAATAGAGTTAAAATATGTAACAATTGTTCTACATTGAAATCTCTTGTTGTTTAGAATTATTTTTGTCTCCCCTGAATTATTCCCTTATCTAATATTTTCACCTTTCTTCTGTCTTTTTTGTTTTGGAGCCTCTTACGTTGCACCTTCTTACCATTTCTTCCAAGCAGAGTGACCTTGATGGAGTGTTTCATAATGAGTTTACGCTTCATTTTCCTCATTCAATCTGCAGACGTACCTTTGTACTCACAATATGGCTGCCCATACTTCGCATTTAATAACAAAATAAACTTTAATATTTTCTAAAACTCTCGTATGAAAAATGGGATACATATCAATCAAAATTTACTTATCTTATATTTTCAGTTAGTTAAGATACTGTGTTGATAATATATATATGAGAAATTCAATCGATTACATTGACTGAAAATTTACAGATCTTTCGCAAATTGTTTCACACTCCTATACTTTTGAAAGAACAACTTTAATGATTTACCTGGTTCTCTCTCTGCATGTTCACTCCTAATACCTTTCATGTTAAGATGATGGAACATGCAACATATGAGATTAAGATTATTTAGTATTTACAGGAGTTTCACCAGATGCTGTTATTCACTTAATCAGATTATAAAGGATTTTCGTTTACTAAACTCTAGATATGCGAACAGATTCCTGGGTAGCTGTTAATGTGCAGTATATACTAATTTTAACTTATTCCAGATAGATTTTCATGGAGAATGTTAAATCAGTTCATATTATTTCATGTGTATATAACCTCTGATAATATGGCTATAGTCTGTATATTAAATTGCATGGCTTTGCATTAAGAAATGTGTAGTATCAATAACCAAAGGATTTTACATGAAAATTCATTGTAAAACTTAGTCTATTACGACGCGATCAGCTAAGTTGACTTAATTTCGTGATAACTATCATTACCCGGTTACAACTGAAGATCCTCTGAAATTTGAATTAATATATCTGTAGAAAGGTGTTCCATTAACACTGGAAAACGACTCCTTTAATGTTGGTAACGCCACTTTCATTGTCCAAAGAATTATTATGACATTACCTGCGTTGTCAGCTAAATGGATTTAGTCTTAGAAACTGCGTTCGAGAATTCGTTCTTCGTATTCCACCTCATTTCCTCGGGAATAAACAAAGGGAAGGAAGCCCTTGTGTACTTATGGAGATCCTACCAACTTCTAGGGGATCAGAAAGATCCCTTCAACTTTCACCAAGTATCCTATAAGTAATATAATGTACGCCACGGATGGAATGAATAAATACTTTGGTAATCTATCAAGAGGAGCAAGCAGTAATGATACTATCACATTAAATTATATAGTATTTTGTAATGTAATATTGATGATCATGCAAATAAAGAACCAATTGCCGGTGGTATCTTTTCTTTCAGTAAATATTGCAGGATGGAAAGTTTCAAATCGTTATTAAAACTATATTGACTAATGACTGTCAAAATACATTCATGGTGCATATATATTATATAGGTCTGATACACTTAAGTCTCATAGTGAGTGATTTAAGTCTTAGTTTGGATTATTTAAGTGGCTGATTTAAGTGAATGATTTAAGTCTGATAGCAGATGTTTTAGGTCTAATAGTGGATGATTTAAGTGACTGATTTGATAGCGGATGATTTAACTCTCCTTGTGGATGATTTAATTCAGATATAGTGGTTGATTTAAGTGACTGATTTGATAGCGGATGATTTAACTCTCCTTGTGGATGATTTAACTCAGATATAGTGGTTGATTTAAGTGACTGATTTGATAGCGGATGATTTAACTCTCCTTGTGGATGATTTAACTCAGATATAGTGGTTGATTTAAGTGACTGATTTGATAGCGGATGATTTAACTCTCCTTGTGGATGATTTAATTCAGATATAGTGGTTGATTTAAGTGACTGATTTGATAGCGGATGATTTAACTCTCCTTGTGGATGATTTAATTCAGATATAGTGGTTGATTTAAGTGACTGATTTGATAGCGGATGATTTAACTCTCCTTGTGGATGATTTAACTCAGATATAGTGGTTGATTTAAGTGACTGATTTGATAGCGGATGATTTAACTCTCCTTGTGGATGATTTAACTCAGATATAGTGGTTGATTTAAGTGACTGATTTGATAGCGGATGATTTAACTCTCCTTGTGGATGATTTAATTCAGATATAGTGGTTGATTTAAGTGACTGATTTGATAGCGGATGATTTAACTCTCCTTGTGGATGATTTAACTCAGATATAGTGGTTGATTTAAGTGACTGATTTGATAGCGGATGATTTAACTCTCCTTGTGGATGATTTAATTCAGATGTAGTGGTTGATTTAAGTGACTGATTTGATAGCGGATGATTTAACTCTCCTTGTGGATGATTTAATTCAGATATAGTGGTTGATTTAAGTGACTGATTTGATAGCGGATGATTTAACTCTCCTTGTGGATGATTTAATTCAGATATAGTGGTTGATTTAAGTGACTGATTTGATAGCGGATGATTTAACTCTCCTTGTGGATGATTTAATTCAGATATAGTGGTTGATTTAAGTGACTGATTTGATAGCGGATGATTTAACTCTCCTTGTGGATGATTTAATTCAGATATAGTGGTTGATTTAAGTGACTGATTTGATAGCGGATGACTTAAGTCTTACAGTGGATTATTTAAGTAACTGATTTAACATGATGATTTTAACTCTGCTTACGGATGATTTGTGTCTGATAGGGGTGATATAAATCTACTAGAAAATGTATTTTATTAGTCATTGGCCAAGAATATACACTAGAATAACAGTCAATTCCAGGGAAATTTATTATTAAGAAAACTACATTCAGTAATTGATTCATCACCCTACATTACTTAATATGGGTTATTGAAACTCAACGTTGAAGATTTTTTCAAGTTTCAAGCTTTCGAACAGGAAGATTTCTATTCATCATCAGGAGAAGGGTGGAAAACCTGGACCTGGTATTTGAAAAAATCTTCAACGTTGAGGTTAGAGATAACCTCTTATAATATTGATTTTCCATTGAGTTCGAATCTTTTCCATTAGACAATAACTGTCTGTCAATGTAAAACCCTGAAAAAGCTAGTATCCCTTTCTAACCTGATCACAAATTAGAAAAAAGCTAATTGGAGGTATAATATCTCAAGATATATTTATTATATGTACACTATATTGCTTAGTTATACCTCACAGTAGGAGTGGAAGAACATGAACATAAAGAAATAGTATGATATATAGATATTTCAAAAATAAGTTTTATATTTAGGCTGTCAGTCCATTGATAAAAATATTTCAAATTTAAATAATTCAATTATCTTGTAGGGAATTTTTTTTTTTAAATGATGTTCTAAATTTATGTAGAGCCATGAAGATCTTTTGCATGTGGGCTAAATCACTATCCAAAGCAATTTGTGATAGTGTATTGTACTAAGAAATAGTATGTTATATAGATATTTGAAAAATAAATTTTATATATGAGCTGTCAGTCCATTGGAAAATATATTTTAAATATGCATAATCAATTTTCTTGTAGGAAATTGTCAATACATAAGGTTCTAAATTTATTTAAGTGCTAGGCTGATTTTTTCAAAAAGATAAATCACTATCCAAAGCAATTTGTAATAGTTATTACCAAAATGTACTGGAAGATTGGATCTCCATTACCAATAAGGTAAGTAAATTCTTTTTCTCTGTAATATATATAATACTTCTTGCAGATCATTTTTTCCTAAGTATCCAAAGCATCGGTAAGAAATATAGATAATTTCATGTATACCTACAAGAGAAAGGGAAAAACAAATCGAAAGCGGCTCTTTTGAGGTCATATTTCCTATCAGTCGATAATCAGTTCGCACATTGGGCTCTAATGGAAGAAAACCTTCAACTGTTGTGGCAAAACTCATTACTGCTCCATTATTAGGTTTAGAAATAGAACCACACTGTATCTTTTAATTGACTTTATACTATTTATTTGAACTCTCTGTTCACATTGAATTAAAAGTTGCTTGCGGTTAAATAAATGTTATGTATAGAAGTATAAAATGTGTGTCTATTAAATAGTGCAAGTAGTGTAATGATGTATATATAGGGCCGTACACACGCAGGGTTTTTTAAGTTTTCCACCAGACTTTTTGCTAAGCTCCTCCTACTTTTTCCATGAGAATGTAAGAAAAAACAATATAATTATTATTTATTTTAGTTGGTATCTATGATAACTGCAGGTATCATAGATACAAACTGAAATCAATAATAATTATATCGTTTTTTTCTTATATTCTCGTGGAAAAAGTAGGAGGAGCTTAGCAAAACGTCTGATGGAAAGACTTAAAAAAACCCTACGTATGTACGGCCCTTAACAATATTGTGTAAAGGGTCAAAGTGATAGATAAACCCTTCTCCCGATAAGACTTTAAAAATATTCTCAAAATGTTAGTTAGGCTCATTGCCATATTTGCTTATCAATTGGTACCAATTTGTTATCTAGTTAATAATATTCACTAGTTTAAACATCAACCAAATCCGTCAGTCTATCTTTTTAATGTAAACATAATATATACGAAATACTTGCATGTTTATATTTCCGGGAGTTATGTAATTAGGAAGGTTTATATTTGAAACCCCCTCTATACTTCTGGGATTTTCATCTAATTGTGTGGTCTCCATCACCCCTGATAATGTTGAGTCAGGGTCTGCAGGGAAATTAAATTTACTCTTGTGATTTCGTACCCACCGTCAAAATTAGCAAAACTCTTTGCTACAACCCTGATGTTTCATCCTCATGTTAATCTCCGTTCTATCTGTGTTAAAGATATAGCTGATGATGTGCCTGTAGTGAAATTATATTGTGAAAATGGTTAGTATTCCGGTTTGTAAATAGTGCTTGTAACATATTTTGAATATAGTTTGAACTAAATGACGTGCATTCGTAGAGCGCATACCTTCGCCGCTGCATATGACCTTGACCAACCAACATTTGTCTTGAGTTATAAATGACTTTGGTCTTTATTCGTTCACTCCTAAAACGTTATTAAATGAATCCTGGATAATGACCAATCGTCCCACCAAATTTCAGGCACTTTGGTAGAATAATTTTTTAGTTATGCGAATAACAAGATGATTACAAAATAAATGAAGCCTAAAATATAACCTTCCGCAATATGCAACGGTAATTATTACTATTAACGACCGGTGAAACAATCGGAGTACATACTAGGATTCCTAATGAGGCTCACAGTACTCGAAAAGTGGTCAATACGTAGGTCATGATAGGTCAAATAAAATGTCTAAAGGTCAGTTAGTCTCATGACCTAAGTTGACGCTTTTCCGCTACTATTTGATATGTTCAGAATCTTTTTTTTTTTCAATCTGTTTTTTTTCTCTATATTTCCATTAATTGATATGTGGTGCTAATTATATCTACTGCTGGTAGTTTACTCTTATAATGGTTTCAGATTATCGTTTTGTCCAAATCAGTGTAAACAGCATTGAAAGAATGTAAGTCCATTGACTACTTTAGTAGATAAATATGATTAAACTCTTATTAAATTCACAATTGGAATAATACAAACACAAAGTTTAAGGTTATTACACCTACAACTTATAAGTCTGATGTTTCTACCTATGAAAGACTACTCTTTCAATCATTTAATATGGAAAATAATAAATATTCTAACTGGACACAGAAACAAGTCGACAGCACGTGACTTCTTGACTTTGTGTTTGTGTGCATGCGTTCGTAATATAATTTTAGTTTGTTCGAAAACGGCTGAAATAATGGAAAGATGCAAAAAGAAACTATGATACATAATAAAGGATGATTAATTTACAAAAACAAAAACGATACAAAACGATGTCTACTTGGTTGATAGTAAAATAATAGAAAGTATGAGAGAGAAAGGAAATAAAAGAGATGCGTCATTTGATAAAGAGGAAAGAAAGAGAGAGAAAGAGTCATCATTTTAGAAAGAAAGAGAAGTATCATTACACAGTCTCTTGACTAAGATGTTGCTTGCTTGCTTACTTTTCTCTAATGAGAAGCAAACTAGGAAATAGAAGCACTGAAATCAAGAGCTTTTCTTACAGTACGAACTTGAAATTAACGAAAACTGAAAAGAAGTATAGTTAGAATATACAGGGAATAAAAGGCAACATTGTGATCTAGAATTGAATGGATAAATGTGTATTCAATAATTGAACGTAAACGAGGGAGTCTTAATTAAGTAAATTTAATGAGATTGATTAGAATGAAAATAATAATAATTATCGATTGAAACTATATAATAGATGGATGAAATAAAAATATTAAAAGTAATATACAAAAGAAATAATATCAAAATAATTAGTGATATACAAATAGGAAATAATAATAAAATAATTAGTGATATTGAAATATGCTGACAAATACAAATAAAAAGTAATATAAAATAAGAAGTAGTCAGTCTATTTAGTTGTATATACTGATATACAGTGTGTATTTGACAATTGGTTGGTTGCAAGTAAATGTCATGTTTTAACATTAAATTTACGATATGATTCCATGACTAAAATAGTTGTTAGGACTGCAAAAATTCAGAAAATCGAATGTACGGATAACCGAAAATCCGAAAATCTGGAAAACAGAAAATCCGGGAACAAACGAATATTCAAAAACTGGATAACTGAAAGCTTAGAAAAAACGAGAAATGCGAAAAAGAACGAAAAATCGAACAGTGAAAGATGAATATGATAAAAAGCCAACATATAAAGAAAAGATTTACCATGGAACATTTCATCTGCATCCAATCGACTGTCAAGACAGACAGTTTGAATGACTTAAATTCTTTTTTTCCCTTTTGGTAAGCCAGGTCCAAACCAACTATGATTTCTGAAAATTCAAGACGAAACGTATCTTTGATAAGATTTAACTTACACCAATTCGAGATGGAGAGTTCAATCGTATACTCAAACATTGTGTGTTGATTCGTATTATCAGATTTAAGCTAAGAATTTTAACTTCATAAGAACCCAGTAAGGTAAAGACAGAAGAGTATCATATTTGACAGAACAGATTCACAACGTTGACACTAATTAAAACGTCCTCTTTGGATGAACTGTAATTCTGCCGTTTGGAAACTCAGAAACTTGTGAGATTGTATCAGGATGCTATGTACATTGTCAGTAAACACTGTTCTAAAAATCTTCCCATAACTATGACATGCAGCGCCAACTAGTACGAAATTAGCAGGATAAACACCGTCTGACAGACCTGATTTGGTGTAAAAAGTTTTAGCTTGAAACTACGATCTCTGATGGAAGATCTTACCAAGAAGACTGTAATTGGAATCGTTGAAGACTTTTTCTACAATATTGAGTTACAGAAGAGAGGACAACCTTATGCCTATATTTTCACCATTCTAGATGAAGGTAATGAATTGAATGACCCGCTAAAATTTGAAGAAATCGTGTTATCAGAAGGAAATTAATTGCTCGAAGATTCAAATACTGAAAAATCCATTGAAATTCTTTTGCAAAATATACCCATGCTTCTAAAAATGCTGATGCTTTAAAATGAACAGTAAAGTTCTGGAATTACTTGTAGATAATTCTATTGTTCACAAAAGTGCTGTTATAACTATAACTGAATATGAACAGTCTTTTATAAATTACCTGAATTTTTTAAATCTATAACTCCTTCAGTAACTCCGCCACATGAACTAAATTAAAAAGCTGGTTCAGTTGAAATATTGCTTTTGAAGAGGACTCCTAATTCATTATTGAATTATCTTTATAAGAATTTTGAGAGGAAACACAAAAAAAAGATGAAGCATTCATCCCAAGAATAGGCTTAACATTCCGCGAATCCAATCTTTCATTCACTCTCAGTCGACGACAGTTTCCAATAATTCCAACGTTTTGGATAACTAATGTTTTGCAAAATAAAAACAGTTCTTCATACTGAATACAACTTTGCTCTGCTGTTTCATCACTAAAATCACTAGGATTATTGACTGAAACAGGCAGATCATTTGGTTCAGAGCTAGAGTCCTGTGACTGTCTAGTTCTAGTACATGATAGAATGGTAGGGAAGATCTGAGTTGGAAGTTCTTAATCGAAATCTTCCATTTCAGGAATAACATCTAAAGGTCATCTAGATCAATGTTTTGTGATTGTATTTGATTCTGATGTTTCAGAACATTTGCATTTTTCTAAGAAATGGATGTTAAGTCTTTCCAAAAGAAGTCAAATCTGTTTGTTGCTTGCGCAGATGAGGCTTCATTTATGTTTTGCTTGTACTGTTCTTTGTTTCAAGTATTTTGACTTACAAAGTTTTCAGTGAATTTATTTCTTCCATTTATATAAAATCTTGGTTTTATTTGTTGAAGTCTTCAGGGCAGATTAGCTGCATGCTTTTCTTGATGAGGAATAAGAAGGGTTTCTTTTGAATTACCTCTACAATTTTGTCTACAAATTTCAAGTTGTCTGCCAAATATACCTCTTGTCACAGCCATCATTCTAATTTCACCATTACCTATGTTTTTCCTGGTGATAGCAAAACGTGTTTCTAATGACTCCCTTCCACTACTGATTTAGAATCTGAAGTAATATTTGCAGGGATATAAGCGTGAAATTTTCGATACTGAGCTTAAACTTATTTCTCTGTTTATTGTTTGTGCTTCAATTTCTAAATTATCGAAAATAGATTTAACATTCTTTGCAACTATTAAATCCATTATCCTCAACAACAGCTTCTGAGCTTGATTCAATCAAACTAAATGTTCAATTGGTGAAATTGATCCTAAAGAATTATTAACTCCTGATGAAGAATCTTGAGATATATCTAAACCAACTCTGAGAATCAAATAAAATGAATCACTATTTTAATGAAAAAAAAATCATAAAATGACGAAAAGTACACTAACAAATTATTGATCAAACAATCATAGATACTTAAGCAAATGTTGACTAAAAGCACTTGGAAAATGATTGTTATGAATGTATATAGAGCAATCTTGTTTTAATATCAATACAAAAACGATTTCTTATAAAGAAAACAATGTATTTTAAAAGAAAACAGTATTTCTAATAAAAAAACACTTTTTGGTCTGTTTTTTATTGGGCGATGTTTTTTTTAATAAAAAACGTGTTTTAAATAAACGAAAAAAGTTTTTTTTTATATTGTTGCATCACTAGGGATAACCGTAAACAAATCCCAAGTACAATCATTTGTAATTCATCTGCTCTCTCCCGATATTGCGCATGGACATTAACTTTATGTAGCTCACAGTCAATCAAAGAGCGTAGGTATATATAATTTAATACTTTGTATATGCAAAAAAGACACCAATCGAGGGAGCTTCGTAAGAAATTTATATATCAAGAAGATATAGTCATAAATCAACTCTCAAATTGAATCAAATGAAATATTTTTGTTAATTAACAATTCTTAAAGAATATGTCCAATTCACCTACTACTAAATATAATTATCTATTAATGTATACATTATTCACTACATAGATATGCTATTTAGCATATAAATAACATTGGACATACTTGATTAACAATTTATTCGTCTCTATCATTTTTGACGGATGGTAGACTAGTGTAATACAAAGTAAGAGGATAGAATAATAATTAGAAATATCAGAAATAATTATCAAACTTGACTGATAAAATAAATAAAAGATTCAAGGACACCTAATGAGTGATAATATAAATACCAGACCATCAATAAATTAAAATTATAGAAATAAAGAATATAATTAATGTAAATTCCTAGTTTAAGTCCCTAATTCATTTAGGGACGTGAACTAAAAAGGGGGTATTTATAAATTAATGTTCCTTAAATTTAATTACATTTCATCTGATTAAAACATATTGCACTAAAAATATTACTTGATAGTAAATCTTGTATCTTGACTACATATACAAATAATACCAAAAAGGAATATTTGAAATTAAATTGAAGTTAAACAAATTACTACAGATTCAGCAAATTGCTAAATATTTTATTATTTCATGATAAATAGACCAAATAAAAAATACCATTGAAAGAGAATTGTTTACCCCCTTCCTAGTTCACGTCCCTAAGTGAAATAGGGACGTGAACTAGGAATTCACCATAATTAATGAATATAATTAATGAAAATATTGTTCCTTTCATTTACTTCCAGAATATCCATAAGAATTAAATATAATGTTTTTTAAATATCATTCTGATGTACGGAAAACGTAGAAAAGGTCAAAAGTTCACCATTTTGTCGATACGATCTAAATGATACCAAACCAGTTCTCTTTGCATATTGTTAATAAATCTAATCTGCATAGGATATTCCTATATACCGTAAATTAATTTGGAATTGGTTATTCCATCCAAATGGATATTGCCATTGCTCCTCCGCTCCATATTATAATATTAATGATAGAAGTAAAAAACTAATTAATTACTCGGAGATGAAAGTGAATCTATAATTTGCTGATGAAGCGAATGACTTTTCCCTCATTTCGATTTGATATATTAATTGAAGGTAAGGAATTTGGCGCGTTTTAATTCTATTTAATGTGATGTCATTTTGAAAATAGGAAATAGGCTTAGTATTATAAATCTTATGGGGATAAAAGTAAATATTTTTATCAAAATATATATTATATTTAATCAAACTTGATATTTTATTTCACTCCAGATATCTGCAGGGTATTAAAATGTTGTAAGAACTAGAAAAAAAATATGTTGCATTGCATCAATTGATTTCAAATGAATACGTCTTGGACTAATAAAATCACAGATTTCCAGTAACTCAAGTCAAGTTTTGAAGTATAATTCTATATTTCATCCGCCACAAGCCTCTCTTGGCGTTCCATGGTTTTTAATCAAAATGTATTACTTATAATCAAAATTTATATTTTTCATCTGAATTAATATTTGTCCTCAATTATAATGTTTTTTGTCAAAATTAATATATTTCGTCTAAATAAATATAATTCATCCAATTATTAAAATTTCCTTTTAATCATAATTATTAGTATTACTAATTAATTGATATTTAATTATATAACTATACTTATAATTTATATTAATATCGTTTTATTTCCTCATAGGTACTTACTTATTTACTTTCGTATTATATTTCTTCAAAATTTTTTGAACTAACTAATGACCTAATTTATCAAATTTGTGTCTCATTTTTTTTTTTGTATCATCATGTTTAATATTTTTTTTGTCACGTTTACTACGGTAAGATTCCATATTTTGAGTAACAATTTTTTTTATAAGAAAAATACATAAATTGATATTCAACTTTCATTTTAAATGTTATTCATAATACCAGCAGGTATTATGCTTTCTTTAATTTCTCTATTAAAACATAATTATGAATTTTAATTTAATTTTATGATTCTTCAAATTAAGAAGGTTCAGAAAATGCTTTTTTTTATTTCCTTAATTGAGATGATGAAGTTTGCAATAAATAATCCTAGATATCCATGCTTTTGTATTTTTGTCTTTGTACGCTCTTTGTTTTATATTTTATGTCATGCTGCTGTGAAGATGATAATTATGAAACTCGGAGGAAGTAAATAATTTGAAAAGTAAGTTAAATGTTCGAAGTAAAGTCCATAGACTTAATAATTTTCAATCCATTAATAAAAGATGCTTTCGTACTGAATTAAAAAAATTATGACTAAATTGATTATTGTGAATTTATCTTTGATATAAAATGCAAATATTGAGCTTATTTAAAATATAGTTATATAATAAATACAAATATATAGCTAGTACATGTTGTAGTTAATTTTTAACAGATTATTTTGAAAAAAAAAAATCGTTATTTGTAAAAAAGTATTGAAAAAATGTTTTTTTAAAGAAATATCATGAAGATTTATCAACTAAAAATAATATACTGAGAAATTTTCATCTAACGAAATTATAATTTCAAATAATTCAAATTTTATATCTTTATTAAATTATTTTCGATACAAAATTAGAATCAGGTTCACGCAATGCCAACACCTCATTTATAGCATCGTAAAATAATGCATTACGAGGTCAGAATCGACAATTCAGTTCGTGCCAATGAAAGGCAAACTGTTTGTATATCTGCGCCTGTAAAATAAACTGTTTATTGTTGCGGCAAAAAAAACGAAGCGTCGGCAATAAAGTGCAATGATTTAGCAGTTCTAGAAAAGAAATGATTTCAGCAAACCGAGAAAATGATTAACTCTCCGTTACTTCTGTGTCCGCTGGATTGTCATTGTAAGAAAAAGAACAGTTGGGATGACAGACTGAGACTTGCTTCTTTTTCTGAAGGGAAACTTTGGCTAAAAAGTGTTATAAAAGGTTTAGAAGACTGTGATATTATATTTAGATTAACACAAGAGTAACCAAACAGTCAATAGACTAATTTTCACTTTAAATTATTCGTATTTCATAAATTAGATAAATACTAGACAGATATATATTATTTTGTTTCATTTAATTATGACATTCATTTGGAAATAATTAGTAATTTGAAAGATAAAATTTATTAAGTAAAAATGATAAAATTTATTAAGTAAAAATGATAAAATTTATTAAGCAAAAATAGATAAAAAATTTTAAGCAAAAATAGATAAAATTTATTAAGCAAAAATAGATAAAATTTATTGAGCAAAAATAGATAAAATTTATTAAGCAAAAATAGATAAAATTTATTGAGCAAAAATGGATAAAATTTATTAAGCAAAAATAGATAATATTTATTGAGCAAAAATAGATAAAATTTATTAAGCAAAAATAGATAAAATTTATTGAGCAAAAATAGATAAAATTTATTAAGCAAAAATAGATAAAATTTATTAAGCAAAAATAGATAAAATTTATTAAGCAAAAATAGATAAAATTTATTGAGCAAAAATAGATAAAATTTATTGAGCAAAAATAGATAAAATTTATTAAGCAAAAATAGATAAAATTAATTAAGCAAAAATAGATAAAATTTATTAAGCAAAAATAGATGAAATTTATTAAGCAAAAATAGATAAAATTTAATTGCCAAAGATCATAAGCTTATGTCGTTCTTTAATACTATGTAGGAGTTGGAAATTATTATAGTAATGTCTTAATATCATAACTCCTTAATATCATATTAATTATATGCTAAACATTTTGTTTTAATTCTAAAATATGATTTTTTCATTAAAACGATATATATAGATAATTAAACGCTCGATCAAAGCATATTGTTTTAAATACTTCAATAGAATAACTTGCATCTTATAATCTTTTCACTGGTACAACTGCAACTCTAAGGTCTTCATTTATCGTTCTTAATTGATTCCAACAAACTAATCTTCATCAAACGAAGCAATTAATTTATATGTCATTTATTATGCAGTCATCTGGTGCCCAGATTTTAAATCGTAATTATAACCCTTTGCCAAGTTATTACCTAGATAATTGAATTTAAAGGAATTCGTACATGATCTGAATTTCTCCGCAGTTACAATTTCATCACCAAATTTCTTCAACCCATTCATCAAATTTACAGCTAAAGTTCCCCAGCTGTTTTCATAAAGGATCACTCAATATCATTCTTTGATCATCCAGATTTAATTTAAACTTCTAAATTATCTCTAATCAGTGAAGGATGAATTTTTCGTAAGTTTGCGACAGTAACAGACGCAATGTATTTACTAACCAAGCGAATGTCCCCGTCCGTCCAGCGATAGAAAGTTTGCGAGAATCTTTAGAAGGAGTTTCTAATTCAGTCGCCCGAGTCCAGAAAGTAAAGTGTGACCTGCATTGGAGAGTATTCCTTGAGTTAATTGTTGAATTAGTTAGTCTAATGGACTAGAATGGGTATTAATTAGTTGTTTAATTGCTTCTCTCAAAGGAAAAACAATTGTATCAGAGCAGTGTACAATTTACCTTAGGAAAAGGTTCAACTTTGTATTTTTCAATTCATTTAAACAATGAATGAAAGCAACTCTGGTATTTACTCAATCAAATCTACCTTTATTCGAAATAATAGATGCAGGGTAGCTAGGGATTTTGTTTTGTATACATCGATTAATTGGAACATTCGCTTAATCATCGATGTATCTACAATAATTTTTAGGTAGCTAATGGCTCTTTATGAGACAAAGGTGAAGTTTATATACGGTCCACGAGATTCCTAAATGAATTTAGAATAAGTTTGTATTTGTTTCCTGCGATTCAAGTTTTCATATCAAAATCTTTTCTTGGCTTTTTGTTGTTCAAACGAAGATAAAAGATACACAGTTCGGATGTTCTTATTTGATATAAATGACTTTTTATCTATGATCGAAAAGCATCACCATATCAGAACATATAGAGAACCCAAATCAAAGTTTATGGTTAGGTCAAACAAAATTAGTGGTACATTTTAGATCAATGTCGTCATTAATACGTTTTCTCTTCAGAGGAACTGTTCGATTTTGTTCATATGTGCTTTGAATTTATACTGAAAAACGTTTTAGCTACACATGCATTCAGGTGTTTTGACTTTACCCCATAGGCTTTGTCTCTAATTCGAGACACTTAAGTGCATCAACTGTAATTTTGAGGCACTTAGTTCAAATTTTCACTATGATGCACTTTCATGTCTCAAATCATCCTCCGTTAAAGTGATGAGGGTACTAGAAAACTTGTATCTGAAACAGTAAAGTGCATTGCACTTGTACACTTTCAAACTCTTGAAACACACAAGTGCATCAAACTTACAGTCGATGCACTCAAGTGTCTCACCTTGGAGACAAAGCCAGAAGGGAAACACCTGGGTGCATCAAATTGAGTTGTTTATTTTTATTAGGTTGTAATTGATTATAGATATAACACTATTATAGTTTGTAACTAACATTATACTCAACGTAATTGCTAAAAATACAAACATACAGTGTCATTTCTTTTTTTTCAAATATTTCCATGTAGATGCAGTTCTTTTCCGCAGTTTAGTGTTGTGCTGAAACACTACCTACACAATCTATCTTCTCTCAAGATAGAAAGGTTCTCGACACTTGATAATCCAGGAAGTCGCTGCTACGATTTATAGTACTGCAATGCAAAAGTAATCGAAGTGTTAACAATTTCGCACATCTGATGTTAGCAAATACATACATTAGTTTGAGTATCTGTGTTAACGATAACGTTTAATCTATTTAATTCCTTTTTTTAACAATAATGTTTATTCTATTTCAATGTGAGTATTAACAATAACATTTTCTATACATTAACAATTAGGTATTTTCTATTCCAATATCAGCGTTAACAATAACGTTTATTATATTTCAATATTATTGTTAACAACAACATTTTCTATTTCGATATCTGTATTAACAATAACGTTTATTATATTACAATACATGTGTTAACAATATCATATGTTCAATTTCAATATATGTGTTAACAATAACAACATATTTCTATTTAAAGAAAGAGCGTGAGTTATCAACACTATGTCTCCAGTCGGCTAACACAACAAAACACGTTAAATTCATTTCTCCTTTCTTTAATAACAGGTGTAACTACGAGGTTAAACAAGCGAAACTTTCTTCAGAAATCTGGTCATCAGTCAGTGGCTGACATAAATTTCAAGATAAAAATTTCATTAAAACTCGGTGGAATTAACAGTTAATATGAGTTACTTTGAACTGCAGCAGCTATTGTATTTTCGAATCATTGCTAGGAAAACTATTTATCAATCTTTCATCTGAGGATGAAGCTTTTGAAATAAATTAAGATAATTTTATTGGTAACTGCATTCATTTATACAAAGTACATAATGCATAAAGTACACAATATATAATATACAATACATATATACTCAAAACATAAGTACTTGATGTAAAAGTATACAATACATAAGTACACAATATATAAATACACAATATATAAGTATATAATACATTAGTACATAATACATAATGCATACATAAAATATAAGTACACAATATATAATGCATACATAATACATAATGCATACACAGTATATAAGTACACAAAACATAAGTACACAATATATAAGTACACAATACATAATGCATACACAGTATATAAGTACACAATACATAATGCATACACAGTATATAAGTACACAATACATAAGTACACAATATATAAGTACACAATACATAAGTAAACAAAAATTAGTTACTAATTGTTTAAAAATCCGTTGTTACTTTTCAAATATTTTTCTATCCATTTCACGTTCATAAAAAAATGCACATGGAAAATGCATTAGCATTCGGAAGAAAGCATTAAACACAGGGTTATCTGGGTGTTCAGTACGTGCAACTTAGATGAAGAAATGACACGGTACCATCCATCACTAGCCCTATTCTTATCAAAGCAAATATTTTGAGAAGAACTATTGGAATTCCAGACAAATGAAGCGTCCATGCACTTCATCTGGAAGCATATTACAGAACTTCTGGAAGTGCTTCTCCTCATCATTCGCTCTTATGAAAATAACTCATTTCAAATTCAGAAAGCTTTCACAATCGAGAAGTCTGGAACAATACCTATAATTCGAAAGTTGGCTTTCAGACACTATGCTTAGCAGTGTGTTTCTCGTTAGATTTGTTCTGGAGAATGGAAAAATGTACAATATTCTCTGCGATATGATGGAGCATTCTAAAGATTGGAGCCGGGAAAGATTGCCAGGCTTAGGAATCCAATTTGGTCTTGAAGCGATCCTTGTACTGCTAACAGATTTAGTTACCCAATTCACTCAGAATTTAACCTATAGTGGATATATATTTAACCTCATGAGCTTTCTTAGATAAATAATACTTTTTATATAAACCCATAGCAGTATAACAGATTTTTTTTACCTAACTGCGTGGAAATTATCCGGGATAAATGAGATATTATTTCATATTGTTTCAATTTATAAAACTTTTAGAAATGTAGAGTGATTTTTTACCTATCAAAGATATAATTAAATCTCCTAAATATACATCAATCCTGTTATACAAAAATGATCCTTTAAAAAAAGAATTTCCCGGAAGAACAAAGTAGATGTGAAGGGAAACATCTTGATATTCAAATGAGGAAGGCCATCCTTATAGAGGAGGGCTCTTACACCATCTTGACCAGAAAGCACCTTACCATGTTCTAACTATTGATAAAATGCAAATGAGAAGCCAGAGGAGTGATCTAAATCCAAAGTCTTATTGGAAAAGGGCCTCCAGAGGATGATGAAAGTATCCTTGGATTTAACTGCAGCATTAATGTCAACCATTATGATATGGTAGTGACTGCAAGGGAGTCCCAGAACATTAAATCTTTCTCGAGTTTTCTAAGATAGATTTGTGGCTCTGAGTGCAATTTATGTCTTGGGAGAGCACTGTAATTTAGAAGTCGTCTCTGGTGTAACCACACATACACACAGACACAAATTGCTGTGCAGTTCATGCCCTGAATAAGAGGGTCAGGGAGAATAAGCTTATTAATGCATAATAATGTTATTATTGTTTCATATGAATAAATTCACTCGCAGTTAATGAAATGTAAAATTTACGGTCAGTCCCAGATGATTATGACTTCACCTTGAATAAATTGGTATGCTTAATAGTTAGAGTTTGAAGATATGAAAGAAAACATTGTCTGAGAATGTGCTTGTAAACTGCAGCTGAAATAATGAAGGCAAGCAGGTACACTAGAACTGAAGCATTTCTCATTTCTATTTAATTGCTGCAATGTGACTGCCATATACACATGCTTGCTTAGACCTTTGTGGTATAATTTAGTATGTTTGTTGTGTAACTCTATTCATACGCTTATTTGAATGTTTAAAACCTAATTATAATCATATTAATTTTATTTGCATTAAAACTTATTATTTTGCTAAAAAAAGGTTATGCTTATTATAATTTCACTCATTCTTTTTTTTTGAATATTCACTATTATTAAAATCGACTGTTATGTGAGGAAACTAATTATTAGATCCTATCAAAATGCTACATGAATCTGTAACAATCACGAAAAGTGCAACTTGATGCCATTTGGGATGAAATGGGTCTTTGATTCGTAATCAATCAGGGCCCACAGTCCCCAGAGGGTGATTGGATCACCCTGACTGAACAGGCCTGAGGTGTAGAGTGAATTAAAAGGAATTATTAGTCAGCAATTCTCTGAATTAAATCGAGTATCTATTGGAACAACAACATTAAAACTTGCACCTCTAGAGAAATGAACCTATTACCAAATGTCTAGAGTTTTCCCTAAAACATACCGGATGGAAATATTATAATATAGATATCACTCTTAGACCCGCTTCACAGGCGTTTTCAACACCGCGGGAAGAAAAACTGATCATGAATTCACACTTTCGTTTTTTATCACTGAAGTAAAAATCACATTGTAGTTTCCCTTTAGCGATAAAAAAACGTAAGTGTGAACACGTTTTAAAAACAGCTTTTTCCCGCTGTGTTAAAAACGCAAGTGTGAAACAGGTCTTACCAACATAATACATTTGGATACCTATCAGTACATATACTTTTTAACTGTATACATTTTATAATTCACTGCAATTGAATCTGGTAGTTGATCCATTACCATACCTGATCTAGATAGCGTAAGAATAAATTAAATAAAATAAAGTGAAGTAACTGTTATGGGTATTGGTGATATGAAGGATCAAGAACGTTATTAGGTAAGTAAATATTTAATAAGCAATACTGTCAGCAATGTCCTAACAGCGGCTCATAACGTCAACATGCATGCCGTTATGGTCCTTAGATCTTAGTGTAATATGCTGAAAGCTTTTCAAGATACTCCACCATGTGTAGCACAAGAGTGTCTATTAGACGTAATATCTATTATATCTAATATTGTTATTATGCTTGAATACTTTCGGAGAATATCAAAATATGTGAAGGTGACGTAAATCCATGATTATGCTTTTGCTTTAAATTTTGATTATGGTATTGTAGAACATTGTAGGTAATTTTAGTGTTGAATATTGTTGGTAATTTAGTGTTGAGTTTTGTTGGTAATTTTAGTGTTGAATATTGTTGGTAATTTTAGCGTTGAATATTGTTGGTAATTTTAGTGCTGAATATTGTTGGTGATTTTAGTGTTGAATATTGTTGGTAATTTTAGTGTTGAATATTGTTGGTAATTTTAGTGTTGAATATTGTTGGTGATTTTAGTGTTGAATATTGTTGGTAATTATAGTGTTGAATATTGTTGGTAATTTTAGTGCTGAATATTGTTGGTAATTTTAGTGTTGAACATTGTTGGTGATTTTAGTGTTGAAAATTGTTGGTAATTTTAGCGTTGAATATTGTTGGTAATTTTAGTGTTGAATATTGTTAGTAATTTTAGTGTTGAATATTGTTGGTAATTTTAGTGTTGAATATTGTTGGTAATTTTAGTGTTGAATATTGTTGGTAATTTTAGTGTTGAATATTGTTGGTAATTTTAGCGTTGAATATTGTTGGTAATTTTAGTGTTGAATATTGTTGGTTTATTTTAGTGTTGAATATTGTTGGTAATTTTAGTGTTGAATATTGTTGGTAATTTTAGTGTTGAATATTGTTGGTAATTTTAGCGTTGAATATTGTTGGTAATTTTAGTGTTGAATATTGTTGGTAATTTTAGCGTTGAATATTGTTAGTAATTTTAGTGTTGAATATTGTTGGTTTATTTTAGTGTTAAATATTGTTGGTAATTTTAGTGTTGAATATTGTTGGTAATTTTAGTGTTGAATATTGTTGGTAATTTTAGCGTTGAATATTGTTGGTAATTTTAGTGTTGAATATTGTTGGTGATTTTAGCGTTGAATATTGTTGGTATTTTAGTGTTGAATATTGTTGGTATTTTAGTGTTGAATATTGTTGGTGATTTTAGTGTTGAATATTGTTGGTATTTTAGTGTTGAATATTGTTGGTAATGCTAGTATTGAATATTGTTGGAAATTCTAAAGTTGAATATTGTTGGAAGTTCTAGAGTTGAATATTGTTGGTGATTTTAGTGTTGAATATTGTTGATTATGCTACTGTTGAATATTGTTGGTATTTCTAGAGTTGAATATTGTTGAATAAGTTATTGTTCAAACATTATGATCATGATATTATCGGATATAGCTGATTCTGTTTGTATCAATATGATATTGCAGTTGATGAAGTGTTGGAGCAACTTACAAAATGGTTAATCTATTGTTATTATTATTATACATAGTACACAATGTGGTAAAATCTAATAAATGGTTACAGTAGAGTATTAAGATGGTAAGGGGGGACAAAACTGAGGCTATGACTCTACCAGTGTTAAATCTAAACTGAACTCCAAATCTAAAATTTCTGTTTTTTTTTATACTACCAAATATAGGCTCACTATTTAGCCAGTTACAGTTCAAAAGGTTTTACCCACATTCATTTGTATGAATACCCTTAGTCCCTAGTCCTACTTCTAAAAGTGGTTAGGCATTAGTTGGTTTGTCATTACACTGGTAGATATTATTATTAAATGCCTCTCTGAGCGTGAGAAAAAAGACTTGAACTCAAAGCAGGTAGATAGGTAGATCTTAGCATTTTGGATCCAATTTAGACAGTGTAAATATATTCTAATTCCAAACACTTCAATAGTCTTGTTGTACAGTGTTAAATCTTATTAATTATGTTATTATTGAATATTGTTGATTATGCTACTAATGAATATTGTTGGTTATGCTACTGTTGAATATTGTTGGTTGTGCTACTGTTGAATATTGTTGGTTATGCTACTGTTGAATATTGTTGGTTATGCTACTGTTGAATATTGTTGGTTATACTACTGTTGAATATTGTTGGTTATACTACTGTTGAATATTGTTGATTATGCTATTGTTGAATTTTGTTGATTATGCTATTGTTGAATATTGTTGATTATGCTATTGTTGAATATTGTTGATTATGCTATTGTTGAATTTTGTTGATTATGCTATTGTTGAAAATTGTTGATTATGCTATTGTTGAATTTTGTTGATTATGCTATTGTTGAATATTGTTGATTATGCTATTGTTGAATATTGTTGATTATGCTATTGTTGAATATTGTTGGTTATGCTACTGTTGAATGTATCTTATTCTGAATGAGTCGAAACAAATCTCTTCTAATCTAAATTGGGAACGTCAAAACACTAGGGCAGACAGTCATAGTACTCGGAAAGTGGGTGTTTGATATCAGTCAGATATATCTAATGGTTAGATTGGTTCATGACCTTTACCTAGCACCCCCATATTCCGACTACTGCCTGTGTGTGATAATTGTGTCCTTTACCCAGGTAGCAATGATTCTCGGGCCAACGTTGTCCCAATGCTGTCCCAATATTGGCAATGTTGTCCCAATATTGGCAATGTTGTTCCCATATTGGTAATATTGTCCTAATATTGGCAATGTTGTCCTAATTTTGACAATATTGTCCCAATATTGGCAATATTGTCCCAATATTGGCAATGTTGTCCCAATATTGGCAATGTTGTCCCGATATTGGCAATGTTGTCCCAATATTGGCAATGTTATCCCAATATTGGCAATGTTGTCCCAATATTGGCAATGTTGTCCCAATATTGGCAATGTAGTCCCAATATTGGCAATGTTGTCCCAATATTGGCAATGTTGTCCCAATATTGGCAATGTTGTCCCAATATTGGCAATGTTGTCATAATATTGGCAATGTTGTCCCAATATTGGCAATGTTGTCCCAAGATTGGCAATGTTGTCCCAATATTGGCAATGTTGTCCCAAGATTGGCAATGTTGTCCCACTATTGGTCCAAGGAACATTGCTACCTGGGTATCAGATAGCATAGTAATCACTCTAGGGATGAAGCAGGTATAAATGCAGAGATAACTCTCCGTATAAATCATTGCTAGATGAGTCATCACTAATTGGAACACAAAATTCAAAACCCATGTCCGACATTTAGGGTGATGAATGAGATTTGAATCTCTGCTTCAAATATTCTATTGCCAGCACGTTATGACTCATTAGTAATGACTCATTAGTTATGACTCATTGGTTATGACTTGTTAGTTATGATGCATTAGTTATGACTCATTAGTTATGACTCATTACTAATGACTCATTAGTTATGACTCATTAGTAATGACTCATTAGTTATGACTCATTAGTAATGACTCACTAGTTATGACTCATTAGTAATGACTCATTAGTTATGACTCATTAGTAATGACTCATTAGTAATGACTCATTAGTTATGATGCACTAGTTATGACTCATTAGTTATGACTCATTAGTTATGACTCATTATTCATGACTCATTAGTTATGACTCATTGGTTATGACTTGTTAGTTATGATGCATTAGCTATGACTCATTATTCATGACTCATTAGTTTTGACTCAATTGAAGACTCATTTTCAACTTGTTAATTAATAAATTAACTATTTACGGTACTTATGAAAATTAATTTAAAATCCAATATTATTATATATTGTGAAAAAATTTATTACTAATTAAGAGACCTATGAACTAAATTTATAAAATTTTATTATTACTCTGAAAGCGAGCTTTCATTATTTAAACGAAATTAATCTGATATGAGTTGAATAAATGATTTTAATAACTTAATTAAATTTGAATTAATTCAGTTGAATATATCCGAGTTAAAGTGGAGGCAGGGGTAATAATTTTTGCATGAAACTATTAAATGCCGCCATTTTTGATTCCGTGCTTATTAAATTGATATTAAAATGTTAAACACAAACAAAGATATTTTGTCAGCAAAACTTTAAAACTGCACTGTAACACAATCGATGTTTCGTAGTTCTTTTGGTACAATGTTCCGATTCAGTCGATTGATAACTAAAGATTTATGGAGTTCCTGTAGTTGAATTGTCTAAGAAGATAGTTTATTACCAAAGATAAATTAGGAGATCGAAAACTAATATTTCTGATAAAGACGTTTTTCAGAATTATCTGCACTACATCATGATTAACTAACTACGACATCCTTTTTTAAAATCCTAGACTGCAACAATTCATTAAGTTTATGGGCTACAAATTTAAAAAATCTCTAGCCGTAACTAAGCCATTATCAAAACACAAATTTGACGAGAGCATCAAGGCTTATAGTCTTTAGGAGAATTAAGCTGCGATTAAAGGATTCGAACATTCTTCTTCTTTCGAATCCACTTTGTGAATGAACTTACATGATGGGCTGGAAGAAACCTCTCATGTTCCATTCGTTGAGTTCTACTTTGGATGTTTTCCCTGAGAAAGTTCAGTCAATCTTATTATCGCTCTTTCTGCAAAGGAAATGTAACCGTGAGGAGCATCTGCTGCAAATTCTTATTATTGTCGAATCAGAGAACAGTTGCTTGGCTTCCTATTCAAACTATGCCTCTCTGATCTCATTGGCTCTATTCACAGGACTGGTAATAAGCGTCTCGTCTGTAATGCATTCACTGCTTTATTGAGATTCTGATTATTTGGCAACATTTTTTTAATGCCATGGTAGGTCCTAAACTACTAATTTCTATTTTAAACTTTGACGTCACACTTAAGCAAAGGGATAATAATAGATGAACAAATCGTTTGTTTAATTTTGTACGACGATCAATAATTCATCGAAAATTCAATCGTTATATATAAATTAAACAATACGAGCATCTCGTTCATTGTGGGACGAAAGCAAAGAGTATCTCATATAGCACAGCTATTCTCGTCTATTTTTATCATCTGGAAATATACTGAAAAGAAATAGCGAACAAATCAAAACTTGCCAAGAAATATCACACTGCTGCCACCTCCTTCTAAAAAGTCCGTAACAGATTTGGTTCATAGAGAGCTTATAAGTCTCAAGTCAACACTTCCGTGTAATCTAACTATCTGAAACAGTTTAAATCATTGTCTCTAATTTATCAGAGACTATGTGCTTCCTCTCACGTTATCATACAGTTATCTAAGTGAGTATAACCTCTCTTTTCTTACAGTTAAGGGCCGTACACACGTAGATTTTTTAAGTCTTTCCACCAGACTTTTTGCTAAGCTCCTCCTACTTTTCCCCTGAAAATTTAAAAAAACTATACCTATAATTATGATTTATTTTAGTTGGTATCTACGATACCTGCAGGTTTAATGGATACCAACTAAAATAAATAATAACTATATCGTTCTGTCTTAAATGATTCAAAAATATTGATGAAAAAGTAGGAGGAGCTTAGCAAAATGTCTGGTGGAAAGACTTAAAAAACCTACGTGTGTACGGCCTGTTAGTCCATCACAAACTGTACTTCTGCGTGTATTGATGCGCAAAGTCTTTCTGCTGGCCAAACTTAGCCAGTAAATATTACGCCGCTCATCAGCTTGCATGGGAGAACTTCCTTCATTAATTAATTATTCAGAAAGATTCATTATGCCATGGCAATTTTATAATTAAATGGACATTGCCGAAGTGCATCAGACTTTAATGGAGCTTCTTTTTCTCGCTCTGATTAAATCTGGCAGTTTTTCTTCGTTCTCCAGCATAGCACTTCGTTAGGAAATGAGCAGTGTGAAAAGTTTTGATATTAGATGTTTGTGGAATACTTTGGATATTTGTGATTTATTCAGTTGCTTCGGTATATTGAAATGGGGGAATTTTATTCAATTCAGGCATTAGCTTTTTCTCGTATTTATTCAATCGAGAATAGAATGCCAACCTGTTCGTCTGACGTTTTAAACAACAAAATGCTTCCATTGAGTACTCCTGCTATTGAAATTGTCTGTCAACATGATAGTTTCAGGTGCAGAATGTTGCTATGGTGCTTTCGTCATCTGCCATTCGAAATATTTGAAGTCCTCTCGCCTTTCACTGACACAAAGTTAACATAGCGAAAATCATTCAAAGTTCTGATGAAAATAACTATTCTGGATGTACCTGGAAAAAAAAAATCTGACAGTTTGTGTACTTTGAACCTTCAAATTGTCAAACAAGCAACTGAAAACAAGCAGTGGTCTGCATTTAGACCGGACTAACCCAATCTAGCAGCCAATTTATCCTGGGTGGTTGGAGACAAATGAGTCCGATTCGAATAGAGTTGAATATTCCATGAGAAATATATTGATAGTACAAATTCATTCTCAGTGCACATTCCAATTTATTTCAGCTGATTGAAACGAAGGATGCGATATTATATATTCTAATCGCAAAGGATGTGATTGAACAAATTGTGAGATCGAATCCTAGAAATGATAATTGTTTATGTGAAGGTTTCTTCCAGATAAATTAGTAGTGATTATAGAAGATCATTTATCAGCGATGATGAATAAATTAAACGAAAATCGAATTCTCGAAAAAAATATTCTCGATGATAGTGTATGAAATTTTTTTATTTTAGTATAAAATTCTAAAAATGGTCGCCGTGATAGAAAGTAATTAGACGATATGCCGCTTGTTAATTTTCTTTGTTTTCAACTTTCGGAGAAGTTCTGTTATTTTTTTAAATACTAATATGATATTTAAATTCATCGGTGAGGTCAATACTATTCTTCCAAAACTAATATCCAACTTTTTACAATTAAAAAACTATGTATTCTCCTTTTGTATAATGGAAAAACATCGTCTTTAATTATTTTTTTACAAGTTATTACAATTCTTTTCTAATCTGATACAATTCTACAAGTTCTCCGCATCCAAATCTCCACAACACTTTATTCTATGTGCTTATTATACAACCTAACTTGGAGCTCCACAACTCAGCATGTTTCTGAAGAGCTCATTACCATTTTGATGGCTTTGGAGGAGCTTTACAACATTAATATTAGCAGTCCGTCCGCCATGCTTCTCAGGCCCTGAAAAATAGAGGTCATGTATTGAAATCTTTCATTACGCCACGTGAATTTCCATCATGGTTAAATATGTTTTATTGTTTGAATATGGTATAATGTAAATATATAATATTTCTGTTCTATTTCTTTTATAAGGAAATTATATGAGGTTTAATATTACTTTGGATTGAACTTTTCAACCAAACCCTTAATTTAAATATCAAGTCGTTGATAGAAAAAAAATCGATAACAATATATTTTATAAAAGAGAGTAATTACAAATTGAAATATTTATATTTGTGGAAGTACATTGTACAATTTACTAAACAGTTTTGAAAAAAGGTTGATTATATATAATGATAACATTAAAAAATGCACGTGTTTTAAGTGTACTATGAACATATTTATTGGTTTCATCAAATAGAATTCATACAAGGTGTCCGAAACTGTCAACCAATCTGCACTTGAATGCAAACTTTTATCTCATTGCTTGAGTACATAAAGTGTCAAACTTATTCAAAAGTTAGTCATTTCAATAGCTCAAAAATGCAGTGCTTATATCCTAGGCTCATAGAAAACTGCCACTGAATTCCCTTCGAACTTTCCTCCAGTGTACCATTAATAAAATGGCTTGAAATGGCACAATCGTTAAACTCAAGTGGCTTAGCATTGTAACTTCTAGAGTTAGTTCACACCTTGTGTATCCTTGATTGCAAGTATTTCCTATGTTTATGTTACTTTTGAAAGCTATACGTGTGTGAAATTTTAATGCTGTCGCTTTGGGATAAAAACTCGTTCTAACTTCTGATGTACGAAGTATAGTTAATGTTACTGCTTCCGCCATATTGCGGGTTTTAATGTAGGCGTACGCGAATGAGAATTTATTTTGTTTTTGGATCCTCCGTCAGTTCTTTAGTAGTAACTAATGCAACAATAATATTTAATATTCATTTATTCGCAGTTTCTGACTTCATAATATATTCTAAATTACAGTTAATTATCTTTGCAGAAAGTGGAAAGTTATATTTTAGACGGCATTAATTTATTTATCATCTTGTTATTCGCATAAAAAAAGTATTCATCGTTATCTAGTTACCATTTTATTAGATTTTGGAAGCGAATGGGTCAAGGTCATTTATAAGTGACGGCGAAAGTATGCGCTCTACCAAGTGCACGTAATCCAGTTCTATATATATTACTAGTTCAAATAAGTTATTAATTAGTGTTTAAATATTTAAGTATTTACGTATAGTCATTTCCTCAATTAAAATTAATGAAATTAGGAACAGGAGTAAAAGGAAAAACCTAATTCCAAAATCATCTTCTAATCTAATTTGGAGTAAAAACATCTAACTAATTTTAATTCCGTAAAATAATTCAGAGCAAAAATTTCTTCTTTTTGAAGATCACATTAATGAGCTGCTCATTATTTGAATCCATTCTCATAAATCCAGAATTATGATATTAATTATGATTAAAATGAACATACAGAATGGTGATCATATGAGCTTACCATTTACAAGTAGCGTTTGAATTTTCCAGATCTTTGACTGTGGTGTAAGGTACAGGCCAAGTGAATTAAGGTGGTAGAAAGGCATTCCCCCTTTTATTTGTGTCTCTAGTCTTAATTAACATTCTGTTGAATAATAAAGAAGACACTTTATTACGTTACATTCACGCACATTAAAAGAAAATCGCTATTTTTCCTAGATTCATGATGTCAAAATGAGTTGAGTTTTGGTCTCATTAAGACAGGTTCAAAATTGCTGTTAATCTTTGCCACTTTTCTTCATTAAGAAGATTAAGGCAAGAAACTATCTTTCATAATATTCGAGAAAATATTTCTAAGCTATGCACTTATTAAACAGAGTAATGATAGCTATTATTTATACTGCAAAATTTAAAGAGGAAATAATATTGTGTTACAATCGAAGATTTAGACTTGTCCCAATTAATTTTCTACACCCGAATACAATTTTACTATTTTAAGACGTTGCTAATGTTAACCTATTTGTAACTATATACAAAATGGTTTTAGAATCATTTTAAATAGCATTATTTTAATTATTACTTTTGCTTGTAATCAATTTTATGCTAGTGTAAGCGTGCCGTTAAAAAATAATTGCATTTTTAGTATATAAATTTTATGGACACTGATAAATTTCAAAATATTCAAATAAGAATTAATATTATCATTGCATGGTTACCATTTCTTTTTGTTCAACTGAGTAAATTCAAATTTAGTTTAATGATTCAAACTTCTTTTATTGAACCGATATCCAAAAATATCCTATTCATGCTATCATGCATATGCTTGTCAAGCGTAAGAATTGTGTGACAGACAGACAGAAACATCTCTTATTATATTATTGATTAATCAATCCAAGTACATTTCAATACTGAATAACGACGCTACCCTCAAGTCTTTTTTTCTCACTACAATTAACACCATAGCTGTATTATCCCCTCGTATTTAATTAGAGTATATTGTTAACGTGCTTTGGGCCACTCTCTATTGTTTTTGCGGATGTCAAGCCCCTCTGCAAATAATTACAACAGACTCGCACGTTCTGTAGCATGTTTGCTAATAAAAACTTTATTCTTCATGTGCAGTTCTTTTTATTACGATACTAGGTTTGCCAGCGTGTAATATAACTGTGTCTTTGATTGCAAAATTTTGGATTTTATGTAGCCTGTATATTTCAATGTGTTTTGCAGGGGAGTAATTTTTTATGCATTGATTTTACTTAGAAATTATTTTAAAATAATTTATTTGTTTCTCTAGGCCTATAATATATTTTTTATTTCTATTTAAGCAACACACATATCGTTGTTTATTATTATATACATGTGGTTTGATTCTGCCCTAGCAAATACATATTCTTTGTAATTAATTACACAAGTAATTGAAGTTTAGTTAAAAAAAACTCGTGCCGTATTTTTTAAATTGTTTTGCATATAATTACTATTATTTTTTGTGCTATAATTAAATGAAGTCTTGACAGTGGAAAATGCACTCACGTTCCAAATTTTTACTGAACTAAGTTTTAAGTTTTAATTAAATTAGTTTTCAATACAAAACGATTGTGATATAATTAATAAACTGGTCTTTTGTAAAGTCAGTGTATCATTCATTTGTAAAATCTTTAAAATTCATGGAAGCTTATTACCTTCAGAAAATTGCGAAAAGTTATGTTTTGATCAGCATAATTAATTTATTTCGCATAACTCGAATAATATTCAACCAAATTGCCTGAAATTTGGTGGGACGATTGGTCATTATCAAGGCAACATTCGATTAAATTTTGGGAGTGATCGGGTCAAAGGTCAAGGTCACGAAAAAGTCAAAATTGATAAAATGTAGTGGCGGTGAAGGTAAGCACTCTATAAGTGATCGTTCTAGTTAAATACTTTAAGGTTAACGATTTTACTCAAAAACTCTATAAATTGTGATATGACGATAACTACCAATGAAATACATGTATACTTTCTAATAATTATTAAGCAAATTTTTTTATATCGACTTACATTGAGATTTTCTGTCAACTTCTTACCTGTTATTAAAGTCTGGCTCTCAAAAATAGATCAGCTTTGCCTTAGATAATTTAATGCAAATTATATACATGAATAAAGAGAATGTAGAAAATAAAAAATACTAATGTTGTGAAAATAATTTCAGAAAATGCAATAGATTCTTTTACACTCACAGTACTCGAAAAGTGGGTAACTGGTCAATAAAAAATAAAAAATAAATAGATTGGTTCATGCCTCATATTAACCCCCAGTGTCAGAGTACTGTGAGTGTCCGGTAATTGATTTGGTAACTTTATTCTTTCTATATCAAAATGAATGATCATAAATTATTGAAATCTGGTACTGTAAAAAAATATAAAAACACTAAATATTACAATAAATTTCACGGTAAGTATTACAATAAATATTGCAATAAAAATTACAATAAATATTGCAATAAAAATTACAATAAATATTACCATTTATTTCACAATAAATACTAGAATAAATATTACAATAAATTTCACAATAAGTATTACAATAAATATTGCAATAAAAATTACAATAAATATTGCAATAAAAATTACAATAAATATTACCATTTATTTCACAATAAATACTAGAATAAATATTACAATAAATTTCACAATAAGTATTACAATAAATATTGCAATAAAAATTACAATAAATATTGCAATAAAAATTACAATAAATATTACCATTTATTTCACAATAAATACTAGAATAAATATTACAATAAATTTCACAATAAGTATTACAATAAATATTGCAATAAAAATTACAATAAATATTGCAATAAAAATTACAATAAATATTACCATTTATTTCACAATAAATACTAGAATAAATATTACAATAAATTTCACAATAAGTATTACAATAAATATTGCAATAAAAATTACAATACATTTCACAATAAAAATTACAATAAATATTACAATAAATTTCACAATAAATATTACAATCATTTTTGGTATAAATATTAGAATGAATTTTTCTACATACTTTTCTATAATTATTACTTCAATTACAATAAATATTCTCATTCTTCACATTAAAATGGTGTCAATGGAATGATATCTAATTTACCGTAACCTACGTAAAATAAGTTAATTGCACAACTTCATCACCGTAAGTCGTGTTGAATTTATATAACTTTTATAACTCAGTAACTATAAAAGTTAAAGATTAATTATTTTACGTAATGTCTATTAATGTACTACTACAGTTATTTTATATATTTTATTGTTTTGGTGAGTGAATATAGCTATATATTTTCTAAATATTGCGGTAACTATTTAATAACTAGTGCATTTGCCCGTTAAAAATAACTGGTCTTCAATAGTAATTTATTACCCGTTGTTAGGTCATTTTCAGTGAACTCAAATAAAATTTATTTTTCTACATAAACTGACACTCTTTTTATAGATAAAAACATTTTAAAATTTAATAAAAACAGGGGAATTAAATATCAAGTCAATATATTCCAGTGCGTATCATAGTTACATTATTCATGTTTAAAACCAATCGAGTAAAAGCAGACACCAAATAAATAAATAAATAATAAATAAATAAATAAACACACTAAGGAAATTATTAGTATAGATTATAACCATGTTTATAACAGTGTTGGTTCAATACTACACCTCCGTTTCATAAATACGTTTATGTAGTAATATTCCATGAAAATTGCTATTACACTTCACATAATACTAACATGGACACAATTTTTGAATTACCCAATATAATACTCAAATAAAGAGTGCCAGGACGGGCTTCAGAAATAAAAAACAATATAAATATTCCTTCATAAAATGTTGTAAGTCATGCATTTGTGAATAAATATTCTCCTTCTCTTAGAGAACATCCAATTTGCAGCAACACACTATCTGGCATAGCAATTTATCTGTAATTCACAAGTCTCAAGTAAATTCGCCACGTTGTTCACCACAACGCTTCCCTATCGTAGTAATATATTTCGGCTAAATCTCGGCAAATTCATTTTAAAATAGCACAGCATCAAAGCGTAAGTAAACTTTACGGTAGGAAGACTTGAGGAGAAAGGCCACCTGTTGTCGTACACCTGAACATATTTAAGAAAAGGTTTTGACCTTTAGATTTGGAAATTTTATAACTAATTTCTTAAGATTCCTAGAAGTTAGAAGGAAAATGCATCAGGAAATTGTGAATAATACTGTATTATGTTTATACTTAATAAATGTTATATTAAATTCATTTTGTAGCTCTTATATATAAATTACAGATTTTAACCACAATTTAAACAACGAATTTATTAGTCATTATTCTTAAATCATTCATTCACTATTATAAATTAGATACCAAATATTCTTAGAATATGAAAAATAGCTTAACTAAATCATTTTGTTTTGTTTTTGTTCAAATTGATAATAAATTATTAAATATCAATATATTGATGTGCTAAACTCATATAAACATCACAAAAGTTTATATTACTTGGCAGTAGGTCTAGGATATTAGTAGGCATTTCTCCACGCGAATGAAGAATCGATGGCTTAAATATAAGCTGTTCATCATATCGACGCAAGGGGCTGAGATATGTCTAATAATAACTATACGTATCTATAAGCTACAGGAAATATTATCTATGCATATCTAAGGGGTAGGAAGTATTACCATTGCATATCTAAAAGTTGGTAATATTATCAGTGAAAATTTTATAGAAAATAGAAATTTAATTTATGAATTTAAAATAATTTCATCATCAAACTTTTATGCATGTTTCCTTATATGCAATAGCCACTTAATCACACAATATTGAATTTCAATATATTAAACATTTTTCAAAAATACTAGTGCTATAGTAACACTAAATTAAAAATATATTCACATCTATAAGACTGTATGCAACATATACATACATTCAAGAGGATTTTTAATAAAAAAAAATTATTTTCAAGAAAAAGGAAATTAAGTAAATAATTTTGAAATTTTAAAGAAAAAACATTCCACATATGAAAATAATTGAATAACTAATTTCTATTCAAAGGACACACATCCATTTTAAGGACACACAGCAGTTCAAAGGACACACAGCAATTCAAGGAATACACAACAATTCAAAGGACACACAGAAGTTCTAAGGATACACAGCAGTTCAAAGGACACACAGCAGCTCAAATGACACACAGCAGTTCAAAGGACACACAGCAGTTCTAAAGACACACAGCAATTCAGAGGACACTCTCAGTGGTTGGAAACTGTTCACCTTCAATTGTTTAATTAATGCTCAATATCGACTATAGATTAATTAACTCTGTCTATTGCCGAAGTTAAACAGGAGTTGCGTCAAATGAAGACCTCAGGTGAATTTAACAGCATTGCATTTCTGCTGGTGATAACAGATATTGTTATAATGTGAGGCGCGGTAAATTTAGCACATTGGCATGTATTTTTAAAATTTTGTTACATTTACATATTGTTTCATTTGTGTTACATTTGCAATTTGCAAATTGTCAAATGTTACGCTTACAAATTGTTGCATAATTATTGTTACATTTATACATTCTTTACATTTACAAATATTCGCATAATTGTTACATTTACAAATATTCGCATAATTTTTACATTTACAAATGGTTCTAGGTAAATTGCTCGAAAACAATTGCTTGAAAGACAATTGCTCGAAAACAATTGCTTGAAAGACAATTGCTCGAAAACAATTGCTCGAAAAACAATTGCTCGAATGAACAATTGCTCGAAAGAACAATTGCTCGAAAGAACAATTGCTCGAAAGACAATTGCTCTAAAAACAATTTCTCGAATGAACAATTGCTCGAATTATCGAATTGCTCGAATGAACAAAATTGCTCGAATTATCAAATTGCTCGAATGAACAAAATTTCTGGAATTATATAATTGCACAGTTTTCGATTTTATAAAATTCAGTTATTCATGAAGTGGAGCTGCACCTAACAATCCTTGTTTCTTTTTAGTAATTTATTTTTAATCATTCTATAGATTATTTTGATTATTACTCATTCTGCATAATCTTTTTTAGACCGTTTGTGTCATGTGAATTGGAATCATGTGGTGAATCACTACAATTCATGTTTTTTTTATTATAAAACCCGAAATTTTTTTATAGATTTATTATAACCCCGCCATAACTTTGAGTTATTCCACCGATTGAGCTGCCACATACAGATAGGCTAGTAATAAATAAGTTTTCGGGTTTATGATAATGAAAACATGAATAGTAGTGATTCACCACATGATTTCAGTTCACATGTTACATACTAGTTGATTCAAACGTTCTAAAAAAGATTATGCTGAATGAGTAATAATTAAAATCATTTATAGAATGATTAATGATCAATTACTAAAAAGAAACAAGGATTGTTAGGTGCAGCTCCACTTCATGAATAACTGACTTTTATAAAATCGAAAACTGTGCAATTTTATAATTCGAGCAATTTTGTTCATTCGAGCAATTGTTCGTTCGAGCAATTGTCTTTCGAGCAATTGTTCATTCGAGCAATTGTTTTTCGAGCAATTTTTTTCGAGCAATTGTCTTTCGAGCAATTGTTTTCGAGCAATTGTCTTTCGAGCAATTGTCTTTCGAGCAATTGTCTTTCGAGAAATTTACCGGCTACCTTTACAAATTGTCGCATAATTTTTACATTTACAAATTGTTAATTAAATTTTTTATTACATTTGTATTTCATTTCAAAATTATTGTATATTTTTGTTACATTTGCAAATTGGTTATTTTTGTAGTATTTTTTAACATTTCTTTTAAAATTGCAATTTATTACATCCTTTTCGATATTTTAAAGTTTCTGTTACATTTTCAATTCTTTAAAAATGTTTGTTACATTTAAAAATTTGGTACAATCGTTGCCTGAAAATTTCTTATAAATAAGAAATTATGTATGGGCTTTTAGAACTGTATTGTTTTTTATTAGTTTTCTTCAATAAATATCCTTATCGCTTTATACTTCCGTATAATTCGTTACAATAATAAGATATATTGTAATCCAATTTGAACAATATTGAAAAATAGGTTTTTTATTACTCATCTTTCAATATTCTGTTATCAAATAGTATCTAAAAAAGGTGTGACCATAGAAAAAAATGATGATAGCCACTCATAGAGGGCATACCTTCGCCGCCGCCTATAAATGACATTGAACTTTAACCTGCTTGTTCCAAATACAGTATGTATATCCAACTGGTTCCCAAATTTCAGGCAATTTGGCTGAATTCCTTTTGCGTCATTGAGTTACAAATGACTTTGACCTTGATCTTTGACCTTTAACAAAATCATTTTAAAAATATAATCTAATGGTCCCTGGATATGGACCAATCCTGACACCAAATTCCTTACAATTTGGTCCAAGGCTATTTGAGTTATGCAAGTCAAATGAAAAGATGATAGTAAATACCGCCTAAAATATAACCTTCAACAATCTGCGAAGATAATAAGTATGGTCTCCTCTCAAATCTCAATGACTAAATTTCACACTAGGTATCTACTAAACTTCTTTTATCATTATAATTATGCTTGGATTATCATCTTCATTTGTTTTACTCTGAGTTATGATTCCGTTCAAATTTTCCCGTCAGGTTGTTGTGAATTCTAGCGAAGTTCTGAATAGATTTGTTTATTCGGATTTAAGGATTTAGTTTGTCAGTGGCTGAAGCTTTTCAAAGATTATAATTATTCAGAATGAAGAAGTAACTTCTCTTTAATTATTAGATATCACTATCTTTAAATGTAAAGTAAATAATATATATCTTTGGAAGAAACTCTTTTACTTGTTTCTATATCGCTCATTAAATTATATGTAGGTAAATAGTAGTAAACATAAATAATCTGTATTCTACAAGAATATAAAGTATCAACCTTTAGAAGTCAAGCATAACCTAGTTAAAAAGGAGCAGAAGAGTCGATAGCAATTGGTTATTTTTAAATAGATCATTATTAGATTATTTATGTTTTGGCTTTCGAACATGAAATTGACTCCTGTAAAAATACGTCTATCTCAATGTTACTTTATTCAATTAAACAATTCAATTAAACTAAAAAAATTAACGATTAAAAGTTTTCATTGCATTACTATAGATTATTAAATCAAATTAAAAATTTCCACATTTAACGATTAATTTAGATGGTGTATTTCATACTCATTTTTTGACTTTTGATACTACGGCGAAATAACAAATTCTGACATCTCTCTCTCAGTATTCTTTCTCAAATTACTGTTAATTAAACGAAAATAATTGTTAAAATCGTGTCATGAATTATGTTGTATAATTACGGTACAGAACTCGGATACTTACAGTACTCGGAA
>CANNZV010001614.1:61265-114389 GCA_947561585.1 Caprella mutica | reverse complement strand
AAACGGAAATAATTGTTAAAATCGTGCCATGAATTATGTTGCATAATTACGGTACAGAACACGGATACTTACAGTACTCGGAAAGTTGGTGTTACCATTACAGGTTCATGATAGGTTAATCATAGGTTTCAGAAGGTTAGATTGGTTATTGAAACTTTACGAATATTGACAATAATTGGTAATTCAGCGGTTGTCCTTTTAATATTATTTCAAATTTATTTCCTATAACGGTCACACCACGTGGGCGATACAAATTCTAATTTAAGAAATAATTTATAGACGGAGATTTTTAATGAATGATTATATGCACAATTATAATTAAATACTAAGCATAATAAATTGCATATGAACATAATATTTATAGTTATCCTATTCCATTAAGTGGAAGGATGCTCAAAGGATCGGTTAGTTCCGGTCAGGGTCACAGTTTGACATTATCCTCAGTATCGCTCTGGAAGTTGGTGCGCAAACACATCACCCGGCCACGATGCTCGCGGCAGCTCTCGCAACTCCACCTGCTCTCCCACCCAAAGTCTTCTACCTACCTAAATACAAACCCGGGCAAACATTACCTGAAATCAGAGTCCCTAATGAAACCGGCGTATCAGATGATTCCTTCGGGTTCATTGGGTTTAATTTACCTCTTCTGACGACACCTTCCAGACTGAGGGAATTTATGTTTTTGGGCAATGATGATTATTATCTGGGGAGCATTGGCGCCGCCGGTAATGACAAAAGCGTGCAGATTGTGGCGGGAAAAACTAGTGATGATATCAATGTGAATTCGTTAGTGAATATAAGTGATGAGAGTAATTTCACATTAGGGGGGTATGATCAGGATTACAGCAATTACACTGTTGGTAATGGTAGTGATTTGTTTGGGGCAGAGGGTGTTGGGATGAGTCCCCTGTGGGCGCTCCTGCTGCTGGTGGTGCCCATCCTCACAGTGTTCGGAAATGTGCTCGTGATCCTCTCTGTTTATAAGGAGAGGTCACTTAGATCTGCTACCAATTATTTCATCGTGAACCTCGCCATAGCGGATCTACTTGTAGCGGCAATCGTCATGCCTCTAGCTCTGGTGAGTACCGTAATATATTTACCAAGAAGATTTCTCCTGTATAATATTCTGTCTGAGGCTTGTTCGCACATGCCAGGTTTTATCACTGAGAGGATCCGGTACTGTCTGAATGTGTCTGTTTAAATTAAAGTAACGATATATTTCTTCACGGACACTGAAGCACTGAGGGGAGACGGACCGGAGACGTCACGGACGGATCACTGACATTTGCCAACAAGCATTTAAGATGACGAATCAAGAATGATTATTTCTCTATGAATATATTTTTAACGTAATTTTTTTCTGTGAATTGTGCCTATAAACAGTTTACCTTAATACTCTTCTCCGTGTTAAGTTTTATCATTATTTATCCATTGTCCTGGTATTAATTATCTGACATCCGTAATATGTTTTGAAGATCTCCAACTGACACCTCATCAGAATTCGATAATAGCATTAATTAATATGAGAGATTGACAACTGGCACCTATTGTTCGATTACAATAGTCCTCAGAATATACAGCTATTGATATCATGATTATTATTTGGAATTCACATTCACTGACTCGACTCATCAACAGCTCTAATTAATTATCCTACTCCGTGACTTATCTTCAAGGACATCTATTCATTAACATTCAATTGAATGTGTTCCATACATCTCAAAATGTGGCTTGTGAAATGTATATTCTAACAACGTATAAACTAACTGTAATACATTTTTTTAGGGCAAGTTCTTTACTATCGGTCAGTTCAACATTTTCAAACACGTAAGAAAAAAATATATAATAATTATTATTTCACTTTTATTTTATTGGTATCCATGCTGGTATCCTGCAGGTATCCATGATACCTGCAGGTATCATGGATATCAATTAAAATAAAAGTGAAATAATAATTATTATATAATTTTTTCTCATGTGTCCAAAAATGTTGAACTGACCGATAATTACCAATTTTAATATGTTGAATTAATTATTCCCTATTTAATTATTATGATGGGCCGCGTGTTTCACTTAAACTTGTATTCGAAATACATAAAATAGAACCTATTATTTATATATTTAAGAGAATTATTAATACGAGTTTTCAATATTTTGCCTAACAGTTTAAAACATATCAATCGTTATATAAAGTTTTTGAAAGATTATATTATGGGGTATTTACCTATTTATCGTTAGCCCCAAGAAAAGTTTTTCTGTGGGCACTAGTTATTGATGATCATTTGTATTTTCTTTTTAGAAGCAATCACTCATTGTTCTCTGCACACAATATGATTAATTGTCTTATGGATTTTCCATTCAATGAATCTATCGCTTACAAAGGACTGCAATTAGGAAGAAGTCCTTTTTTGAATGCTTTAAAAGCTTCTCCTTAGTGAAAAATGCCTGAGATTGATGTACCGAATGCAATTTTCAATAATGGATTATTATATACTTATCTATATTTTAAAATAATAACCAATCAATTTTCATCTGGTAAATGAAACTTTACCCGCCAAGAAAAAGAAAAGTTCATAAATTACTGTTTTCTAATTTCCTATTATTTTCCTAACTTAAAATTTTTTAATTGTGTAGTCAGACCAATTATTTTCAAATATCCATGCTTAATTGCATTATTATTATCCGATTATAAAATGTCTACATACACTACAATTAGTAAAGTTTTAAAGTTTTTTAGAAAATGTTGAATTAGTAAACTGTTATAAAATATACACATTTTGATTGTACCTAGTATCTAAGATTTGGCAAATGAATTTAACTCTTGATTTAAAAAGTTTCCCTTTTCAGGAAAATTTGTTTGTTTATGTAATAATAATTTACCCACCTTTGAGTTTTCGAATTAAATGTTGAAGTAAATTATATTTCGGACATTTTTCTATTAGTGAGAATTTTACCCGATATCCATACCTTCGAACAAGATTCAGATTATTTTTCAACTTTTGTAATAATTTATTAATATACTTTAATTGAATAAACCCTTTTATCATAAACATTTCTGTATAACCATTTCAATTGATACGGACCATATTTACATTTTAAAACAAGTCTAGTAAATGTTAATTCAAATCGCAATATGTTTCTATTAAAAAGTTTGAAAACGAGTCGAAAGAATGTGTAAAGTAAAGATTAATTCAAATAGTAAATAATGAGTTGATTCTTATATTTTGTTGCTGGAAAGACTCTAATATTTTGCATAAAATCGCTACCTAGATGAAAAGTTATATTCAAGCCATATATTATATTAATATGATACATAATTAGAAAAATATAACCTAAGAATTCGTATTTAGTGTATGTGGGTACAAATAAATTGATTGAATATTTAGAGGTATATAATTTAGAGGTAGTATGAAGCTAGTAAGCTAATTATTAATAAAGCTTTTAAGAATAAATTGAAAATAAAAGTTATCCATTTTTAATTCATATTACTGTATATTTAAATTTTGTTCATAAAATACAAAAGAGAGGGAGAAAAAAGATGAAATGAAAGACTGAGTTACTAAATTTATAAGTTGAAAACCTATATAAGTGGAAGTCTAGAAAACATCAAAGTAAAATAAACTAGATTATGTGCACTCGGTACTGTGCATACCTTCACCGCCGCTGTGACTCGTTCTCTCCCAAAATTTAATAAACTGCTAACTAGATAATAACCAATCGTCCCACCAAGTTTCATGCAATATGGTTCTATACTTTTTGAGTTATAAATGACCTTGACCTTTGACCGGATCGCTCCCAAAATTCTACCAGATGGTACCATCAAATTTCAGACAATAACTTTTTGAGTTATTGAGTAACAAATGGCTTTGACCTTGATCTTTGACCTTTGACCCAATCGCTCCCAAAATCTGATAAAATAGTTCCTGTATATTGACCAATCGTCCCACCAAGTTTCATGCAATATGGCTCAATATTTTTTGAGTTATAAATGACCATGACCTTGACTTTTGACCGAGTCGCTCTCAAAATTCTACCAGCAGGTCACTGGACATGGACCCATCCGTTAACCAAATTTCAGGCAATTTGGTTGAACATTTTTTCAGTTAAGCGAATAACAAGATGATAAATAAATAAATAAACGACGGGTAAAATATGACCTTCCCGCATTCTGCGAAGGTAACAAAGGAAAAATGATAACCTATTGTATAAGATTATTAATTTGCTTCTTAATTTTATTTGAGATTGATTTTTAGTGATTGATTGATTTTACTTTTATTTTTTTTTAATAATTTTTATTTTCTCCATGCATGGTACAATACAGAGATTGAAATTTATAGTAGAGCTATAGAATAATGGAGCTATAGAATAATTTTCTAATGGAGCTGTAGAATAATGGAGCTATAGAATAATTTTCTAATGGAGCTGTAGAATAATGGAGCTATAGAATAATTTTCTAATGGAGCTGTAGAATAATGGAGCTATAGAATAATTTAATTTTCGGAGTATTGCTACTCTTTGTTGTCTTTTCGACATCTATGGTAGTAAATATATATCGTGTTCCAAAGTTGTGCCTGAATTGTCTCAATATTTGGCCAATATAGCAGTAAAGAACTTTTTTACCTGGGATATTTACTACTGATTCTTTATTTCCAAAGCATTTATATGACACCTGCCTTTAAATGAATACCAACACCATACTTATGTTCATAGTAAACCGATCCTCTGACAACTTTCAAGATTCTTTGCTTTCGAATACACACACACGGTTTCCTGAGACGGAACTTGAAGACGTGTTTCAAAGTTTGGATTGACGTATAATTCAAACTTGTTAGATGTGCAAATAGTTGTGCAAGCTGTTCAGATTCCCGAGCTTCAGTCTTTCCTCTTAATTCGATTAACTAACTTGTTAGCATACAGTTAATTAGTAAGAATTATTTCAGTTTGATTAAAATGACTTCATATGGAAATTCGGTAAGGTATGTGATTCCGACCGTTATATAATTTCGCAATTTATTACTTTTAATATACATGAACGGTTGATAAAACCTAACTCTTACTTGCCTCTGGAAATTGAATCCTTACCCTATAAATGAATCAGATTACATGTACATACAATATCGTCACCCCTAGATTTCACTTCTGCACAATCAGAACCCTATGATATAGTATTTGTATAATATTAATTATATTTATTTCTTGGAATGTGTATTGCTGCATTTTAAGGGAAATTTTGTTAAGAATTTAGTTTTATATCCCGAATTTTACTATTTGATATGTAATCGTTAACATGTGGTACGAGGATCATTTATTTGTTTAATATTAATTTATTATATAATTTTTTTGAAAGGTTAACTTCCAAATTCTAAAATAAAATATAATTTATTTCAAAACTTAAGGAAATTTTCTCATTATGAAATATATGAAAAATGTTAAAGAAATATTTTAAATCTTTTTTAATTAAGAAGAAGCAGCGAGTTTATACATGTCTAATGATATAACATGCAAAAAAATATGTTTACATTTTTATGTAATTGATAGTTTAATATGAATTAATACCTAGTATATATAATTCCTTTGAACTTCAGTAAAGAAAACTAAAGCGACTAATTGTGATAGATATTATCCTATGATAGCTCTTATTATTTAAATATAAATAAATATTATATTTATCTTCCATCTTTTCACTTCATTGCAGAATTTAATTAAATAAAATTCTATTTCACAGTTTCTTGTTTTATGTAAAAAATATTGAATTTTTAAGCAAATCTATATTTAAAAAAATATTTAGTTATAAATTAAAGATTACGTTAAATCATTCCCACTGCAATTTATTTAAATAGCTTGATAATAAACTGCACAAAAAGAGGTAGAATTAAGGGCAAAAGTTAGATTTAGAGGAATCAATTGCAGATTTAGGAAGGATTTTATTGTTTCCTCTGCAAGGAAATGGAAGGAAAAGAATGAATACCTCAAGAAATATCTGCAGGAAAAGATGGAAACTTTTCGCAGATCTGCATTGGTAAATGGTTACCTATTTTTATTATGGAGGAATATATGATATGAAGAATGGTTTGATATATTCTATTGCAAATCAAAATTGGAAAGAGTAAGTTAACTAGCTGATTATGAAGATATTTTTTATATATTTTGAATAGGATATTTCTGAGATTTTATACTGAATTTTGTTATTTTATGTTTTTTTATGTATAAATTATTCAATTTTCCACTCATATTTTTTCGATGATTTTAAAGTCTCTAAAAATAAACCTGTAGTAATGATTAAAAAACATCCTATGGTCCAATGTTATTTTTTAATTTATAAATAATTTAATTTTCCAGTCATTTTTTCCGATATTTTTATAACTACCTAAAAATAACCTCCACGAGTAAAATGAAATCCTATATTCTACTTCCCCATAGAAGTCTATATATAAACTGTTATACATCCCTTTCCTTAATACCTTGGGCAATATTCAGAGTCATGCCTCAAGTACTGAGATTTAGCGAGTGATTATTCGGCAGAGTATGTGTATAAATCCGTCACAGGGTACTTTCTCTGAGTAACCTCTGCAAAAATATATACACCCCTATGACAAACTTTTACCGCGTATATGCCACTTTCTAGAGTATATACCACTTTCTGTATGTATATATATATATCCTTTTACTTCAAGTTCAATTATAAGTTTAAGAGTTTCTTTAGGCAGTTTGATTGCCTGGTGATTTCTGAAATGATTTCTGAATGACAAGAGCATTATATCATTTCGTCAATTTTCGTTATATTTGATTCATAAGATTTGCTTACATTTTAATGGATATTCCAGACACAAATGAAAGGATGCAGAGTAAAATTTGTAATATTTGAGGTTAAAGAAGTAACAAAATTCAAGGATGATAAAGTCGATCTCTGGAAATCAAGCCTCGAGCCGATTTCCTATGATAAAATTGAATACTTTTTAAAATTATAGAATACAATCTATAATTCCAGTGCCTAAATATACTGGGTGTATCAAAAAAATGTCGCATTTTCAATTGGCTGCTATTTAAATATCATTGTAGTTAAACGAAAGAAAAAATTCTGAACCCATTTAGTATGACTAACACTAGTGCACATAATTCTAAATTTATTTCATGATATTCCATCCTTGGAGCAAAGAATTTTCATAATGGACTCATTTGCAAAACATAAATCTGAAGACATTGTTAGCAAAAATTTGGAATAAGAATCCACAGTGAGAGGAGTCTACAACAAATGGAAACAAAATGACACCATTCACAATTCGAATCAAGGAAATTCAGGAAAAGAACAAGAAGAGTAGATGAAAACATTGATGTTGCACGTCTGAACATTATGACTGACCTGAATATTTCTGTTCTAAAACTGTCTGCTGTTACCCAATTAAGCAAAGCAACATGGCAGTGCATTTGTCGAAAAAACCTTCTGATAAAACCGTATTGCAATGCCATCAATAGATTTCGGGCATTGATAAAGATCGGTATATATTGTTTCATTATAAAATAATTGTTATTGTTTTAAATACTGTGGTAACTGTGATAAATGTCACAATTGCTTATAAGTAACGTCAAAGAGATAATTGTTTCGTTATTGGTCATCAACCAAACCTTTCATGTTCACAAAAAAACCTCTTCACTCTCCAAAGTAACAATGTGGTGCGGATATAAATGGCCTATACTTCTTCAAAGATCATAATGCCGTTGAAGCACAAACAATAAACAAGGTGATTTATTGGAATAAGCTGAAAGAAACATTTCATGATACCCATCCTGATGAATGGTTTCAACAAGATGGAGCAACAGCTCATGCTGCTGGTGAAGCTATGGCTTGGTTAAACGAAAGATTCATTTGACGGCTTTTTTCCCACCGCTTGATGTTTCAATGGCAACCAGATCTCCTGATCGTTTTCTCCCTCATTTATATTTATGGAGATTTCTTAATTAAAGAAAGAGTATTTTACTCTCGCCCTGCAAATATTTGTGAGTTAAAATGTGCTGTTAAAGACCTAATTAAATCCATTGATGTAAACACATTTAAACTGGTTGTTGCGAATTTTCATCCTCGTATTAATTGGTGTATTGTGAATAATGGGGGTCACTTTGAAGAATAGACGTATCACAGATTGAAAATTTTGGACCTATTTATTTGTTTGATTCGTGTTTCATTATCCTAGCACCGATAATATCGAACAGCTGCTATTTGAAAATAGAACTTTTTTTGAGATACTCAGTACTTAAAGAATAATAGAGTTATATATCAGAATATTATGAGTAGACTCAATTTTAACTGATCGATGTATGTATCTTGTAAATTATTTAATTTTTATAATTAGTAGTGAATTACTATATAGATAGTACATGTTGTGAGCATGAAACATAGCGTTTATGTTTTTTTTTCAAATTTGATCCGGCAGTCGATGACCCAGCTTTGTGTGAGTTAATTCATCTTACCCAACTGTTAAAATTAAAGTAATGTCTAAAATGTTTAAAATGCCAACAATATTCTTTGTGAAATAAGCATAAATTTAAATTTAAATTTTTCACAAACACAAGAAATGCAGTAACAATAATTAGTTAATTTTTGAATATCTTACCTTACTTAAACACTGTCGAAATTTTTTTTCGACACTTCATCTCAATAGAACCTAATCTAATATGCAAAACTATCTTGAATACTATACTTCAATTAGGTACTCATAATTCATTAGAAATTATGAGACAAAGTCGCTGTTAAAAGATATGCGAGGGAATCACAGGAAACTCAAAGCATGATTGAAAACTCTAATAAGAAACTAAAGGGAGAGGGTCATAATTTTAATATCTTTATCAGCTTGGCATAGTGGAATATGAAATTAAAATTAAGAGCTGAGCTGCATATGAAGTTTGGTTATTGCTTCAAATCTCATTTGCTATTCTAGAATGCTTTATTGACAGCTGACAGAATTGGCACATGGAAATTTAAGGTGAATACTCAATTGCTGGACGCAGACCAGTTTTCAACCGATTTTTAAAAATAGTTTTCAGTAAATACGTATGGTTATTAAACTATATGTTATACTTCCAATATTGTACGACCGCAATATTTTCATCTAGGAAATATTTATTTAGTTTAAATTATATTATTGTTTAATTTATTGAAAATAATTAGTTATTCAGTTTTAGTGGAACCACCAAAAATTAAGAAAGTTTCTCCAGGTAGCAACATTGTCCCACTATTGTAACAAAACATTGTCCAATATTGTAACAAAACATTGTCCCAATATTGTAACAAAACATTGTCCCAATATTGTTCAAAACATTGTCCCAATATTGTAACAAAACATTGTCCAATATTGTAACAAAACATTGTCCCAATATTGTAACAAATCATTGTCCCAATATTGTAACCAAACATTGTCCCAGTATTGTAACAAAGCAGTGTCATAATATTGTAACTATATTGGGACAATGTTGCTCTGGAAACATTGTCCCAATATTGTAACAAATCATTGTCCCAATATTGTAACCAAACATTGTCCCAGTATTGTAACAAAGCAGTGTCATAATATTGTAACTATATTGGGACAATGTTGCTCTGGAAACATTGTCCCACTATTGTAACAAAACATTGTCCAATATTGTAACAAAACATTGTCCCAATATTGTAACAAAACATTGTCCCAATATTGTTCAAAACATTGTCCAATATTGTAACAAAACATTGTCCCAATATTGTAACAAATCATTGTCCCAATATTGTAACAAATCATTGTCCCAATATTGTAACAAAACATTGTCCCAATATTGTAACAAAACATTGTCCCAATATTGTAACAAAACATTGTCCCAATAATGTAACAAAACATTGTCCCAATATTGTAACAAATCATTGTCCCAATATTGTAACAAATCATTGTCCCAATATTGTAACCAAACATTGTCCCAGTATTGTAACAAAGCAGTGTCATAATATTGTAACTATATTGGGACAATGTTGCTCTGGAAACATTGTCCCACTATTGTAACAAAACATTGTCCAATATTGTAACAAAACATTGTCCCAATATTGTAACAAAACATTGTCCCAATATTGTTCAAAACATTGTCCAATATTGTAACAAAACATTGTCCCAATATTGTAACAAATCATTGTCCCAATATTGTAACAAATCATTGTCCCAATATTGTAACAAAACATTGTCCCAATATTGTAACAAAACATTGTCCCAATATTGTTCAAAACATTGTCCAATATTGTAACAAAACATTGTCCCAATATTGTAACAAATCATTGTCCCAATATTGTAACAAATCATTGTCCCAATATTGTAACAAAACATTGTCCCAATATTGTAACAAATCATTGTCCCAATATTGTAACAAATCATTGTCCCAATATTGTAACCAAACATTGTCCCAGTATTGTAACAAAGTAGTGTCACAATATTGTAACTATATTGGGACAATGTTGCTCTGGAAACATTGTCCCAATATCCTACTTAATTATCAATTTTTTCCAAATTTTTCTTTTCGGGTAAAAGCTTTGTTAAAATTTTAAATCTATCATATAATAATACTCAGCCAACCAGGGATGTCTTCTTCTTCATATTTCAGATATTTTTCTTCCTCCAGAATATCGGTTGGCATATTTTTGTCACTCAGCTAAAATATTATCCCAGTTTGTATTTTAATTGCACTATTAAAACTTCAAAGCTGTGCCGGATGATGGAATGCCTTCTAGATGGTAAATATTGCGCCATAGGGACTTTCTTGTGTTTTGCGAGGTGTATAAAATAGTATATATTCATGAAATTTACTTAGAATTTAATGTGAAGATCATAGCTTAATATTGATGTTTTAAATGTAACCTAGTTAGTTTCATTGATAGAATGATAATTTTTCATTAATTTTATTTTATATGAATTAATATTGATATAATTAGTAATATTCGATAATTTTAATTATTATGAATTAATCATTTATTAAAAGTTGCTTGAAAAATGAATGTTTTTTCTCCTGAACTATATGTTACACTGTTTTAAAAATATTTATTCAATTACCAGTTCTGTGAGTATATATAAAATATTTATTATATATAAAATAGAGTCAATAATAATTATGATATAGGTACACAATCGAAATTTAAGGAGTGGTATCAATATGTATTAATTTTTTTGATGAAGTTTCATATTTCAAATAAATAATGGATTTGTTCCGTGGAAACAGAATTTTGATAATGAAGAGAAAAACATGGGTGGTAATAAAAAAGTCCATATTTCTTCAAGCTTTTTTTTCAAAAAATCATCCTCAGGAAAACCTAAATCTATCTCAAGTCTACTATATAACATTAGTGATATTTATTCATTTCTGTATCCTAGATAGGAGAATTTTGTATTTATATAGTAGACTTAAGATATATTTAAGTTTTCCTGAGGATGATTTTTTGAAAAAATCGAAAGCTTGAAGAAATAAATAATGCTCTCAGTTTAATTCATTTTATACTCTCTTTAAGCTTCATTCCGTAACTCAAGTAGAAATGCTGTCTCTGTCTCACCATTTCTTCTATTTTTCTTCATTGCAATTGAACTAAAAGCTTCCTAATGATCTTTTCTTTCCCTAATAACCGTTACCTCAACAGTGGAATTGTCTCTATTTAATGAGTACCAAAAGATACACAGAGAGAAAAAAGTTTACCCATATGGTCATATCACATGGGTCACCAATTTATGCTTTGAATCAATTTATTACGTGAGTTGGTTGGACTTTATTCATGTTTTCATGTGTGTTAAAACAACTATGACATGGTGTGTCATCAAACTTTAGTTAATTCAATTCATTTTATGGATTAGTTTTTAAAATTAGTAGTGGGTCAAAACGACTGTTTTGTTTTAACCAACGTCAATTTAACTACTTTTAAGTAGTACCTGCAACTCACCACGTAGGTAGGCGCAACAATAACCCATTCATATGAGTCAAAACAAATCAAATTTGATTTGACTCAACTAATCCTTTTTCTGTGTGTCATCATTTTTAGCAAAGTGTGAAATACTTTTGTCTCGTAGTTAGCTCGTACCCAGGAAGAAAGTTATATTGAAACCAGATTAAACTAAATTTTGTTTCAATTTTCAGTGACAAATTAAAAAAATTGGCCATAGAATCGTATTTGAAACTTAATCATAGAGTAACTTCATTTATGTACTTATCCATTCAATATGATTTCTTCAATGATTAATTTATGTACTATCATAAACAAAAAAAAAGGCCAAAATTAACAATAAAAACTAAGAGATTTAATTCGAGTTTATCACAAATTTGGTGAAACTTGACAGCAAATTCCTATCTTTCAGATATTTTTTCAACATTTTCTTCTTCAAAATAGGTAAGTTATATTTGAATACTTTAATCACGCAAATATGCTTTTTACATTCTTATCAAGAGGAGGTTTTTTCTTATGTGAACTCATTTTGTAAACAAAATAGTGATTATTCAAACAAAGGAAAAATATCACCTCAAACATATTTTTCAAGTTTTCTCTTTCAGAAACATTAATCGAACCTATAGTTTTTATCTGCAATGAAACGTGAAGGCTATTGCAAAGAATAAACAACTAATAACTTGTTGCTATAGTGAATTTAGTTTTAGAAAAAGGTATAGAAACATTAATTTAGAAAAAAAAATTCAGAATAAGGTATACATTTTTTTATTTCAGAATAAGTAAATTTTTTAGAATAATGTATTTTATTTTTGAATAAGGTATGTTTTTTTTATTTTAGAAAAAAATAATTTTTTAGAAATAAAGTAAAAGATTTGTTATTTTAAAATAAATAATTTTTCAGAATAAAATATAAAATATTATAGTAGAAAAGTTATTGTAAACAAAAAATATAATTTCCTATTTTTTTCGGATATTTCCTTCTTTGAAAATGTAGATTCTCATGTTTAATCAGAATTAGATGACTAGGGTATAAACATCTCCTTTATCCTTCACACAACTGCAGAAATTTAATATAATATGAGAAATAAGAATTTATTATCCACTAATTTATGAAAATAAAAACTCTCATATTTTTCTATCTCAGTCTTGGGCCATTTTTTTGTTTGTTTATTATTTATTGAAATTCTGTTCACATAAAAATGCAAAATGAAAGTAGTACAATTTTAAAATACAAACAGTTTGATTCTTTAAAAGTCTAACGTGACTTGTAGAATCTAAAAATACAAATCTAACTAAAAATATCATACTTATCTAAAAATATACGATCTAGTTAAAACTATTATACTTACCTAAGTTACCACGTGTGTATAGAGATGGTTTGGAAACAAAATTTTAATCGAAATATTTATCTAGAATGGATAGCAAAATGAAAAAATTAACAGAAAATGATGTATAATAGTATAAATGAGAATTAATTTAAATGAAATTAAAAATAAGATAAACAAAACCAATTTAAGTATTAAAAGAATATATGAAAAATCATTCCTTAAAAGAATTAGAAAATTTTTATTCAAAATTTTAAATAAAATCTTATTTCAATAAAATTGAATTCAAATAGATGAATAAAATAAAATAATTTTGTTGCAAAATATTTCTCAAATACATTCCGTAAGAAAAAAAGAAAAAAGGAGTCCAACAACAATTAAGTCTTCCAAAGAGAAACAAAATAACGATGAGGGGAAACAATTTGCACTAAACTAAATTGCAAGGAAGTTTAATAAAGATCCAAATTAGATAAGAATGACCTTAACGTAAGGATAATGAGGCATTTACCCTGGGAAAATCTTCTCCAGCTCATAATAAACTTGTTTCTTTCTTAGGGTAAACATGATAGGAAATAAATGAAAAATAAAGTCTTGTTGATTACAGATTCGGGGGAATTTTATAAAATTTGAGTACAATTTCATGTATTTTTTGTAGTAACCTCTTTAAGCTCTTTATATCAATAACCAAAATGATACAAATACCTAATATGCATAATTATACACTACTGATGATAAATATGATACTAGTTTCATTGGCCACCTATTTATAGTAGTATTTGAAATATTTTGAAAATTGCATATCGAACGGTTTTTTAGTGCTGTTATTTTTTTAACATTATTATTAACATTTTGAAAAATCTTACGTAGCTATATTTAAATAGATATTGAATGTTCATTTTCTTTTTCGGCTTCTTCTTCAAGGTACCTTGTCTTTATTTTCCTTTTGACACTCAACCCTAAACTAAATAAAATTATTATTGAATACTAAGAAAATCTCACCATCTCATTCATTCGATTGTGAATTATACTATAAAATAACGCTATAAATGAACTATAACTATAATATAAGGTACTATAAAATATCGTTCATGTATCGATGGATGTGCCAATAACCGATTGTAATAGGATATTGGAATAATGATGTCTGGTTTTGTACATCACGATTTGCTATATTTATATATAAACATATGTATATTTATATGAATGTCCTAAAATTTTGACCTTGCTTATATGTTTGAAATAAAACCGTACTAAAAAATAGAGGTCTAAACCTGCAAAGATCTGCTGATAGTTTTCCTATTTTCTTGCAAGCATTCAGATGTAAAGTTTGTCAGTTTGAATTTTGTGATCACTTCGATTGAATTCCACCTTTGCGCTGGTATACAGTTCTTGACTTTGGAGAACATATTTGTAACTTCAGTTCGACTTGGAAAGTAATGCCTCTTTGCAGCAAAAAAGAATTCCAAACAAAATCTGAATACTCGAAAAATTATTCGTGCAATTCAATAGCTGTATGTTTTTGGTAAATAGTTTCATACGGATGTATGACAGGTTATTAAATATAATATATGAATTACATACTTTTGTTAATGATTACTCAAAGTAATAAACATAAAAAATGCTGCAATAGTGTATAGTACATTTAGTATACTTTTCCTCTGGGTGTAAATTATTCACGTAGAACGTAGTTATCATCTTCAGCTGAATACGGATTGCCATCATATAGCATCTGCTAAATATCTCCACCACCGCAAACGTTCACACCATTCAAAGCTAACCAAATCTGAGACATGAATATTCATCCCCAGAGCGGAAACTGGTCGCAAAATGTTTATGCGAGGCGAGTGTTGGAAATTGCAACTGTCCCGCCAGATGGAAAATTTTCGGTTATCACCAACTGAATTGCTTCTCAAAATTAACGACTTGCAAGTGAATTATATTTCGCTTAGGATTATAAGAAATAAGTGAATGGAGTATATGTTTGATGCTTCTGGAATCTCTGTGGATTGGCAGTTATTCCAATATTCCTCCTGAATCTATTTACCTTTGGAATGAAAAGTATGCAGAAGTCATATAGGAACTGTCAGGGTATGTTTGTCTGAATAAAATGGATGATTGGAAATATATTATAGGAGAAATGCGTAATATATCATAGGAGAATTGCTTCATTTATTATAGGAGAAATGTGTGATATATTAAAGGAGAATTGAGTCATTTATTATAGGAGAAATGTGTGATATATTATAGGAGAATTGAGTCATTTATTATAGGAGAAATGTGTGATATATTATAGGAGAATTGAGTCATTTATTATAAGAGAAATGTGTGATAAATCATAGGAGAATATATTATAGGAGAATTGCGTCATTTATTATAGGAGAATTGCGTCATTTATTATAGGAGAAATGCATGATTTTTTTCTTAGCTGAAGACGATCTTATTGACCAGATTTTTATTCAAAATCGTACATTAAATTAATTATATGTCCAATGTTTAGTCTTGAAAACAATTCAATTAAAATAATAAGTGCGATTCAATCAGTCGAATTGTTTCATAATATTAAAATAGAATACCATTACAAATAAATTAGATAGGCCATATACTAAAATAATATCAATAACCTGATATTTTCAACTTGTACTGTTCATTTCATCTATTCAAATAGATGTGTTTTCTTTGCTGATGAATTTGTTATCATTCCATACCATTTAAATGAATCCAGTCAACAGAACCGACAAATGAAAACAATGGTGTTCAGTTTTTAGCTGCTACCTCTAATATAAAGATTAGAAGATATGTTTTCTGGTATTTAAAGTGTGTTTCTCATATGAATTTTCTGCATAAAAGCTACTTTATTTTATACATTTAAGTTTGATTGTATTACTCTTAGTACAACTTAAGGGTATACAGAGTTAAAAGAAGGAAATTGTATTACTGTTTAGGCTATTGGAACTATATGTGTAATAGATAACCTTAAGTTAAATAATTGAGAACCATATAACAAACAGTGATTCAACATTATAATGAAAATTATTTCTGTATTTTAAATATTTTTCAAATAACAATTAATGGTTTATGAACAACATTTATGAAAATCTGATTTCATAAATTTTATAATAACAAAATTATTGTATTAATATGTACTAAAATTATGAAGAACATATAACTATGAAAAACTATTTAAATATAAAAAACTTGTTTATTGTATAATAAAATGTATGGTTTACATATATCAAATTAATAGGCCATGTAGTAGAGTAAATCTCACTCCCAACTGTAATTTTTTCATTTCTCTATTCATATTCAAATTATTCTGGGACTCAAATTATCCAAGACTTCAATAAGCGGAGAATCTAATTTTGTCCAGTAATTACTGAGACTCCAACTCTATCGTTGCATAATTTCGACTAGGAACTGTTTCCAAAATTAGGTATCAAAGAGAATCTCTGTACTTTCGTGGTTGAAATGATTGAGTTGTTTGTCAGGAAATACTGAGCTGTTTTCAAGTAGGGACTCTTGAAAGCTTTTGAATAAACGATCCCTTATTACCTAAATACATTATTAGACTACCTGATACAAAACCGTCTACAACTTTTTAATGTTCTTTAAAACATCAATTAAACTACATTCATATTCATGATTGTATTCCTTCTTATTCTATGTACAGTTTCCGAAATATGTTTATTTTATATCAATTAGTAACTCCCCACCAAATAAGTGTTATATATAGAATATAAATATATAATATATATGTATAGCTTTGTTCTCTCCTTCTACATATCTATACAGATGTCAAACGGTGTTTATATCATCAGTAAACATTCATGAGATCGAACGAAACTTATATTTTCTCTTCATCATAACTGTTCGTAGATTAATGTATAAATAAAGTTAAACTAAATTAAAAATTTATTATAAATAAATAAATCACTATGCCACAAAATTATTCAAGTATGTGATAAACGGTCCTCACACAGTAAACCCTGTATTTAGTTGTATTTACTTTCAGATACAATTAATATTGACTATTCATATACAAGAAAGACCCTTCATAGTCAAAGAGCATATATATCATCTTGTGTTTATTATCAAAGTGAAGGCATGTTCAACTGTCTCTACAATAGGGCGCGTAATGGCAATAATATTTACTGACGATTTCAACATTTGTATCACTCACGTCAATAAATCTTCTCGCTATCTGCTATTCTTCAGACTCTAAATCAAAACAGCTCATTTGTCTTCACATGTCGATGGGTTTACTCTTGGCTCCTGTGTTGCTCACTGTGCAATTAATAAGCTACAGAGAGAAAGTTATGGTAGGAATGTGAACAGAGAACAAGTTATAGTGGGGAAACGAAGATTAAGAAGGAGTCACGTATAATCTTTGATGGCTCCAACATAACTGTAGCCTGGATAGGGGATTTGGTATACCTTTTAGCTCTCCTATATTAAGTTTCTTATTTATGTTAAGGTCCACAAGTTACTATGGAATTAATAAACATTTCAATGTGTATTCAGAACTGTACCTAGTTCTGGGAGCTTACTTTCACTGTTCCATCTTCAACGAGGCCTTCTTCTCTTCATGTCATTTTGGATCACCTCGTAGTGGACCCCGAAGTACCTGATCAAAAGTTATGTTGGGGTCTCCTACTTTATAATTGAACATTTAATTATGCCATCTATATTTTATCCTCAGAATTTTCATTCAAAGAACATACATTTAATATATTGCATTTACAGTATGACAAAAATTAAAACAAAATCACTACATTACAGCAATCAGAAAGGAATACAGTTGGAGAAAAGGCTCACTTTATCAGGGCATCAGAAAATAGTCGATATTCATCATCAGGAATATTCAGTTTATGAGAAATAAAAGGCTTCCAGGAGTAACGCATTTCCGATAACTTTCTGTCAGGAAATTAATCTAGGAGTTTTTATGGCAACTGTAACACAGTCAACATTTTTCCCAATTTATGTCTATCAATCACGTTTTTATTCCTTCCTAAATAGCGGAAAGTTCAAACAAAGAGAAACACTGCGTACAAAAATCATTTATAAATATAGGGGGACATCACAGTCCTCGGAAAGTGGGTATTGGTATACGTCATGACAGGTAAATAAACATTTTTTTAAATTCGAACTGCTTCATTACCTATGTTATAATGCCCACTTAACGAATACTGCGAAGGTCCCTTATATACAAAATAATGCACATTTGCCTGAAGTAAAAAATTCTTCATACAAAGAAGCAAATGCTGAAAATGTTTTCCTCCTTCTTGTCGATCTCTAAATAGGAGAAAATTACACGTGTGACAGACTGTATTTTCAGTAGGTGGAGATAGATATGTCAAATACAATTATCCTGCACTGTGCACAAATAACATCATTACATGTATACCACATGACCCATCTGACACACTGTCATGTGTCTTATCGACAGTGACATGTATTAGTATTATTATTAAGAACAGTACTTGATCAACAAACGGAAAGACATGCAGTTACCGGAAAAGCAGCCCCACTAGCATACGCAGCACAAGGATAAAAAGAAAAAATGAAAAGGTTAAACAAATTAAAGCTTAACTTAGTAGATGCGCATTAACAGACTTCTTAAAAGTATCGACTGAGAAACCAGAAAACTCAGATTTCAGGAGTCCTTTCCACATCTTGACATACTTAGGAATGAACCATCTTCCAATCTGCCAAGTAATATGTCCATTAGCAGCAACATGACGATGATCAACCTTCAAAGGGGTAGTTCACTTCAGATACGATGAGTCAGCTTATTGAATACCGTTTACATCATATAGAGGGTCGAAACGGCTCGTCTATGATCCAAAGAAGCAAAGTTCTCACTTTGCACAGGAGATACGCCAAATCATGCAGTCACTCTATCAAGAAGCATCAGGTGAGATGAAGCATCAGACCCCCACCGGCAAACAGTATTTCATTACAGGCAAGATAAAGGCATTATAACAATTTTTAGTTATCGGGGTGTCAGGCACAGTGCACACTGTCTGTCAACCTTATAACGACTAGCTTTCTATAAGTGACTCTGTAGCCACTACATAATGAATGTGCAACTCATATGTCAGCTTAGAATCTAGTGTCCAAGTACTGTTGTTACTTATTAATGAAGTCTGTTCTTACCCTTAATTGATTTATGTTTATTTAATGAATTAGTTCGATTTACTGCATGTAAGTAAAGCAATTACAGAATTTGTCATGTCCTTTCCTTTGTTCAAATATTACTAATCATGGCCGAAGATTTATTTGTGTTTAAACTTCGGTGGCTGAACATAAATTTCTCTCTTGATGTTATAATACTATTCAATTTATTATAAAATAATCAATGAATTTTATAACTAGTCGAATAATATTCACCCAAAATATTTAAATATTTAAATAAAAGAATATTATACGGTTCATAATATTCTAATACTATACTTATCTCTTGTTAAGAGCTGCATGGTATCGTGTCATCTGTTATTCGATTAAATAGGCATATTATCAATAAAAATTGTAATATAAAACACTCGTTGTAGCATTTCAGTTGCATAGTTTTGCTTGAGGTGACATTTATTTCCAGTTGCTCCCTCACGCCATCGAAGCAACTGAATTTCTTAACTAAAATTTATATAAATATCATCTTAAAGGACTCGATAACTTGTGATGACTTGATGCTTTATTTATATTTGTTATTATATGAAGGCTCTTAAATGATCGACTATAGAACGCGCAGTCGTAGAGCGCATAACTTCGCCGTCACTACATTTTTTTTCCATTTTGACCTTTTGGTGACCTTAACCTTGACCTTTGAAACAAATGGTTCATGGACATTGACCAATCGTCCAATCAAATGTCATGTAATTTTGTTCAATATTTTTGGATTATGTGAATGACAAGATTACAAATAAATTAATAAATTCCGACTTAAATATAACCTTCTGCAGTTTGCAAAGTTAAATATACCTTTTATTGAGACTAAAATCAATTCTCATAGGTACTTCTGTACTGAATTATTTATTTTGAAAAATTTATTTGTTTCTGGATAAATCCGATCTTCATTTATTATTTATATATTATTGGAAGAACTTTTACAAATATTATTTATAATTATAACAATAATAGGTTTATTTATGAAATCTTACAAAGAACTTAGCTAAATAAAGATACAAAAGTAATTAGTTATACCTAAAACATTAAGTCATACAGTTAGCCTGAATTTATGAATATAATATAAATTAAATGTATCCTCAATACGAGATAATTATTTATTCTTTCAATTTTGGACCTTTAAAATGAACTTAATATCTAAGTATGCAGAATGTATTTATCAATCTAGGGTACGGTTACTATGCATGCGTATTCGAGCGATTTTTCGCACTGACAATATCGTCAGAACTGATCGTCAGTGCGAGGTGGTTACACTGTACTCGATTTCTGATCGTCAGTGTGTTTCTGCCCCATTAATATTGGGGTCTAAACTATGTTTATTTGATATAATGTTTGGGAGGAATTAATGCATGTGTGCCTCTGAAATAATAGACGCAACGCTAATTTGATTATTATTCTCAATTTCACTACACACAATTTTGAAATACCTAAATAGAGAAATGATGAGAATATTTTTTATGTAATATATTTGTTGAAAGATATTCCATTTTATTAAAAATAAAAATTGTACAAAGTAACAACCAATTCAAGACTTTATATATGATCAGCAAGCAAAGTATTATAACTACTTTCAATAAAAAACATCAAGGTTGCACATTTGAGAGTGTAATATAGAAGTATTAATAAAGAAAATGAAGAATTCTGTTCTATAGCTAGCTATTCAAAGTCATCCTCAAAATTAATTCTAATGAAATAAAAGTAAATTCAAAACAACAGAAATCTATTCAGGCAAAATAAAACAAGCAAGTAGGTAGCTAATGGAGTTTTTTATCTACAATTAATAACTTTAATTAAAGGTTCAAACAAGTCTTTAAATTTTGCTTGTAATGAGTAATATTATGATTAAATTTATTTTATATAATTAAATAATATCAGTATTATTTCTGATACCTAGTATCAAATAATATATTTCCAAAATGCATGGGTAAACAGTAATAGCAATCAAAACAAAGAGAAATATACACAAAAATACCGAAAGCTGTCGCAACTCATTTGAACGCCGAAGTTAGTCTGACGACTTCGTACGTATTCTGACGACCAAATCGCTGCCACTGTAACCACTCCCATTGGAAAGCATGAATTTGATTTTCATCCGATTTCATCAGAAGTCGTCAGTGCAAAAAATCGCTTGAATACGCATCCATAGTAACCGTACCCAAAGACCATGCGATTATTTAATTACATTTAAACGTGATACACTCTATGAATCTATAGATACTTAAAAAAATAATCATATTCTAATTTTTCGCGATTATTCCAAAGAGAAATTATAATTTTTCTGTAAGTTTTTCTAAAAAATAATTTTTTTTTTCGAATTTTCCAAAAAAATAGAGAGGAAACTAAATTAGGGACATAGAATATTTCAAAGAGGGCAAAATTAAAATTTTCCACTGCCCCTCAATAAATTTCTCCCTGGGCATAACAAGAAATCAAGCAAATCTTTTTGCGACAGCTGTTCATATTCCAAAGGAATATTTCCTCTCACAGCTCTTCCCTCTGCTCAGACGAATAAATCCCTGACACCATAAATATGAGAATCCGCAGACAATTCCATCTGCCTTTTATTTCTCAGCTCCAATACATACATAGGAAGTACCTTATAAGTATAATGTGAATAAGATTATGTAGTTCAGGTACTGTCAGAGACAAGGGTCACTGTGATGATGTACTATCAGAGAAAAGAGTCACTGTGATGATGTACTATCAGAGAAAAGAGTCACTGTGATGATGTACTATCAGAGAAAAGAGTCACTGTGATGATGTACTATCAGAGAATAGAGTCACTGTGATGATGTACTATCAGAGAAAAGAGTCAATGTGATGATGTACTATCAGAGAAAAGAGTCACTGTGATGATGTACTATCAGTGAAAAGAGTCACTGTGATGATGTACTATCAGAGAAAAGAGTCACTGTGATGATGTACTATCAGAGAAAAGAGTCACTGTGATGATGTACTATCAGAGAAAAGAGTCACTGTGATGATGTACTATCAGAGAAAAGAGTCACTGTGATAATGTACTATCAGAGAAAAGAGTCAGTGTGATAATGTACTATCTGAGAAAAGAGTCACTGTGATGATGTACTATCAGAGAAAAGAGTCACTGTGATGGTGTACTATCAGAGAAAAGAGTCACTGTGATTATGTACTATCAGAGAAAAGAGTCACTGTGATGGTGTACTATCAGAGAAAAGAGTCACTGTGATTATGTACTATCAGAGAAAAGAGTCACTGTGATGGTGTACTATCAGAGAAAAGAGTCACTGTGATGATGTACTATCAGAGAAAAGAGTCACTGTGATGATGTACTATCAGAGAAAATAGTCACTGTGATGATGTACTATCAGAGAAAAGAGTCACTGTGATGATGTACTATCAGTGAAAAGAGTTACTGTGATGATGTACTATCAGAGAAAATAGTCACTGTGATGATGTACTACCAGAGAAAAGAGTCACTGTGATGATGTACTATCAGAGAAAAGAGTCACTGTGATGATGTACTATCAGAGAAAAGAGTCACTGTGATGGTGTACTATCAGAGGAAAGAGTCATTGTGATGGTGTACTATCAGAGAAAAGAGTCACTGTGATGATGTACTATCAGAGAAAAGAGTCACTGTGATGGTGTACTACCAGAGAAAAGAGTCAATGTGATGATGTACTATCAGAGAAAAGAGTCACTGTGATGGTGTACTATCAGAGGAAAGAGTCACTGTGATGATGTACTATCAGAGAAAAGAGTCACTGTGATGATGTACTATCAGAGAAAAGAGTCACTGTGATGATGTACTACAAGATGAAAGTCACTGCATGATGTTAATTTCACAAATCACAGTTTCCCTATTTCCTATTATTTTCAAATCTTTCAAATTTTTCGTCGTGTACCATATGGTTAATTTTGAAATATCTACAAACATTACAATTAGTAAAATATCTTTTTCAAAATGTGAAATCAGTAAACCGTGAAAATATCATCTCGGACACACTTTTCTTTGACTGTACACTGTACCATGGGTACGTAAAGTGGAAATTACCTGATTACAATATCATGAAAGTTTGGCTGTTTTCCTAAATTATATTTGTAAGGAAAACTTATATAGTAAGGTTCTTAACCAGCAAGGTTCTTAACCAGTAAGGTTCTTAACCAGCAAGGTTCTTAACCAGCAGGTTCTTAACCAGCAAGGTTCTTAACCAGCAAGGTTCTTAACCAGCAAGGTTCTTAACCAGCAAGGTTCTTAACCAGCAAGGTTCTTAACCAGCAAGGTTCTTAACCAGCAAGGTTCTTAACCAGCAAGGTTCTTAACCAGCAAGGTTCTTAACCAGCAAGGTTCTTAACCAGCAAGGTTTTTAACCAGCAAGGTTTTTAACCAGAAAGGATCTTAACCAGTAAGGTTCTTAACCAGCAAGGTTCTTAACCAACAAGGTTCTTAACCAGCAAGGTTCTTAACCAGCAGGTTCTTAACCAGCAAGGTTCTTAACCAGCTAGGTTCTTAATCAGCAAGGTTCTTAACCAGCAAGGTTCTTAACCAGCAAGGTTCTTAACCAGCAAGGTTCTTAACCAGCAAGGTTCTTAACCAACAAGGTTCTTAACCAGCAAGGTTCTTAACCAGCAAGGTTTTTAACCAGCAAGGTTCTTAACCAACAAAGTTCTTAACCAGCAAGGTTCTTAACCAGCAAGGTTTTTAACCAGCAAGGTTCTTAACCAACAAAGTTCTTAACCAGCAAGGTTCTTAACCAACAAGGTTCTTAACCAGCAAGGTTCTTAACCAACAAGGTTCTTAACCAGCAAGGTTTTTAACCAGCACGGTTTTTAACCAGCAAGGTTCTAAACCAGCAAGGTTCTTAACTAGCAAGGTTCTTAACCAACAAGGTTCTTAACCAACAAGGTTCTTAATCAGCAAGGTTCTTAACCAGCAAGGTTCTTAACCAGCAAGGTTTTCAACCAGCAAGGTTCTTAACCAGCAAGGTTCTTAACCAGCAAGGTTCTTAACCAGCAAGGTTCTTAACTAGCAAGGTTCTTAACCAGCAAGGTTCTTAACTAGCAAGGTTCTTAACCAGCAAGGTTCTTAACCAACAAGGTTCTTAATCAGCAAGGTTCTTAACCAGCAAGGTTCTTAACCAGCAAGGTTTTCAACCAGCAAGGTTCTTAACCATCAAGGTTCTTAACCAGCAAGGTTCTTAACATTATCGGAGGTACTGAACCCCTCAAGTTTAATACATAGTACAAGTTTTCATAGGTAGGTATACAAGTTGTAGTTGGAAATATGAAATCAAGTATTTTTCTTCAAGATTAGAACATACACAAATACAGTACCTCGCATCATTTGGATACAAAAACACTGTGGTCAAAGACAATACTGAAAAATTATGAATTTTCATAAAAGCAAAAACTGTAGTGATTAACCTTCAACCTTCTGAAACTTACTGCTGGTAGGTCGAACCTAGGTTTAAAGAGTCATTAATCTTGGAGAATATAAAATATGAAAAGTGAATTATATATTTAGATAATATGTGGAATAGTCGAAATATAAAATCATTTGATAGAACGTTGATTAAGAGTAATTACTACTAAATCTGAGGATAGTCAAGAGTTTAAAACACGGAGAATATATATAAAAAATATTATTACAAATAAACTTGTCAAATATGACCATTTGTTTCATTTCAAATCATTATTCGAATCTCTACTTCCCAAGAGGAAATAATTACGCTTGGAACATAAGACACCACACTACAAATTTTATGACTCCATCATAACATTTCTATCACAACCATGAATAGATCATAACAATCAAACACTGGACTAAAATCTAAATACATTCCACTAATTTCACCAAAGGGTACAAATTGAACTGCCATTTTGGAACAAGGAAAACAATTTCTAACATGTGAACCGTGAAACGTGTGATAAATGTCACACTACCTTATTCATGTAGTGGAGTACGAACAATTAATTGAATTGAAATAGTCTATCAAAATAACTCACTTCTACCAGTTCACCAAAATAAGCTAATGTGAAATGTAGAATACACTTTAATGTTCATAATGTACCTAATGGATATTTTGTATGACTATGTCAAAGTCAGAATATTACTTCATGATGAACTATGTCCAATTAACAATATTTCTCGGGACAACATTGTCCTAATATTGTAACAATATTAGCAATGTTGTAACAATATTAGCAATGTTGTAACAATATTAGCAATGTTGTAACAAAATTGGCAATGTTTTAACAATATTAGCAATGTTGTAACAATATTAGCAATGTTGTAACGAAATTGTCAATGTTGTAACAATATTAGCAATGTTGTAACAATATTGGCAATGTTGTAACAATATTGTCAATGTTATAACAATATTAGCAATGTTGTAACAATATTGGCAATGTTGTAACAATATTGGCAATGTTGTAACAATATTAGCAATGTTTTAATAATATTAACAATATTAGCAATATTGTTACAACATTGTTTATATTGTAACACTTATTTATTTATTTATTTAAACATAATGTTCCCCAACAATGCCAACTGTTGGCAATGTTTTAACAACATTAACAATATTGGGGTAATATTAACTCAAGAATCTTGGTTGACGTTACGCAAATTAATTATTTTCCGCTATCATTTCACACAATAATTCCATTTGCTCGTATATATTCATGAAGTTATTTAAATGCAATGCAGTACGTATCAGCAGCAGATATTACTAATCTTCACCTCGCACAATTTGTAACATTTATGAATATTTCAGAAAATCCATTACTGCTCCGTCCTTTTTATTTGTTCGAATAAAGTAACCTTGATGATTTGAACCTGCAATGCAGCTGAGCAACACAATGCAGTTGAATAGCAACACAATGCAGTTGGATAGCAACACAATGCAGTTGAATAGCAACACAATGCAGTTGGATAGCAACACAATGCAGTTGAATAGCAACATAATGCAGTTGAATAGCAACACAATGCAGTTGAATAGCAACATAATGCAGTTGAATAGCAACACAATGCAGTTGAATAGCAACATAATGCAGTTGAATAGCAACACAATGCAGTTGAATAGCAACATAATGCAGTTGAATAGCAACACAATGCAGTTGAATAGCAACATAATGCAGTTGAATAGCAACACAATGCAGTTGAATAGCAACACAATGCAGTTGAATAGCAACATAATGCAGTTGAATAGCAACACAATGCAGTTGAATAGCAACATAATGCAGTTGAATAGCAACATAATGCAGTTGAATAGCAACACAATGCAGTTGAATAGCAACACAATGCAGTTGAATAGCAACACAATGCAGTTGAATAGCAACATAATGCAGTTGAATAGCAACATAATGCAGTTGAATAGCAACATAATGCAGTTGAATAGCAACACAATGCAGTTGAATAGCAACATAATGCAGTTGAATAGCAACACAATGCAGTTGAATAGCAACATAATGCAGTTGAATAGCAACACAATGCAGTTGAATAGCAACACAATGCAGTTGAATAGCAACATAATGCAGTTGAATAGCAACATAATGCAGTTGAATAGCAACATAATGCAGTTGAATAGCAACACAATGCAGTTGAATAGCAACACAATGCAGTTGAATAGAAACACAATGCAGTTGAATAGCAACACAATGCAGTTGAATAGCAACATAATGCAGTTGAATAGCAACACAATGCAGTTGAATAGCAACATAATGCAGTTGAATAGCAACATAATGCAGTTGAATAGCAACATAATGCAGTTGAATAGCAACATAATGCAGTTGAATAGCAACACAATGCAGTTGAATAGCAACATAATGCAGTTGAATAGCAACATAATGCAGTTGAATAGCAACACAATGCAGTTTAATAACATCATAAAATTTACTGTATTACTCAACCATTTCGCTCATGATACTCCATTTCTTGTTTTTATTTAATTTTTTTAGAGAGCATTTGATTTGTTACAATAGCATATTGTAGCTATATAATAACTTTAAAAATTACAATAGGCATTCTATTCGCAGGCCCAGAGCGGCAATTTCCGTCCTGTTCCATTATTCCATCATGTTCACTACTGAAGAGAAGCCCATCAACAAACATAGACATGATAGCTTAGACCACGAACGAGTTAAAATAGCATATAATTACATGGCTACTGCAGATGCCGTCAGGAGCGAAAAGGTAGTTCAGAGATTTTTCTACATTTCTTTTGGTATCATACTTCAAAATTTAAGAGTAAATATGTTAAAGATTCTATCTACAATTGTGAATAATTCTCAGTCATAGAGAGTAAAGAATCATCTACCACTTTGACCCTTTACTCTCCTTTAATTTATCTTGCTCCACTTCACCACAAGTAGAGGGTTTATATACTGCATTCACCCTTTAAAGGTTCGATAGATCCTTTTCTGTATTAGCCTTCTAACTGAATTACTTAAGGCTATTATATAGTCAGTTATTTGCATATCGGACAAACCTATTTCATTATAATAAGTCATAATCATTTATTTGGTTTATACGTTCAATTAGTGAAATATTTGAATAATAAATTTCATTTTGGAATTTATTATTTTATAATAAAATTATAAAATTAATTTATTTTAAAACTTTATATTATGGGATATAATAATAATAATTTTATGATGAAAATTATAAAATTTATTTATTTAAAAAAAATTAAATTAAATTAATTCAAAAGAATATATAGAGTAACAGTACATCCAGAAAACTAATTAATATTAAATTAGAGATAATTAACAGAGATAAAAGGGTGTAACAATGATCAGTTTTGTCCATCAATGGAAAGATAAAATTAGATGACTGTTTCAACTAGGTTATATTTTTTTCGAATTTTTATATAATTATGGCTATATATGTCAAAATTTATCCCTTATTACTATCATGCATTCAATTAGTAATTACTAACCATTTTGAATGTTTTAAAACTTTAATATAATTAATTCTACTATAATAATGCATGTTGGGATTAGCAAATAATTATTATTACAGCGGCTGTAATTATTTTCCGAGTAAAAAGGACTAATGTATGCAGGTAAAAACTCAATATAGGATTAGGCATATAGGAAGGTAGAGAAATTCCCTTACATAAATCATAAATTAATGAAGGATATTCACATAGGTTTATAATTTCATCTAAACAATATATTCATGATCATAATAGAACTGATTACACATTTATAAATAATGTTCAATTAAATTATATCCACGCCCACAATATATATTACGCCCAGTATAAGCTTTGAGGAAAACCTATACAAAAGATAAAGAAGGAAAGGAGGAAGATAAATGAAAGAAATAATGGGGAATTAGATTAATGATTCCAATAGATATATTTAACATATATATTTCCTACCTAAATTTCTATTCAACAGTCATGTACAAATAAAATGGTGGATAAGACAAGTGAATATAATGCAAACTCATTACCAAGTGTTAAAAGAAATCAAAATCAGCTAATACAATGTAATTTTTCGAAGATAGACAAGATAGAAATTTACAGTTTGTTACAATAAAATACAAAATAATCTGCAAGGTAGGTCTCTTTAAATCTTCATCGGGATGGTCAGTACACATACGTGACAGTGAAGCTCAAAATCTGTACACAAAAATAGCCATTAGCATCCCTATATAACTATAGAATAGCGAAGTGTGCCACTTCTCGGTAGAAAAAACAATGAAGAAACTGGTAAGATATAATGAAGTTACAACTATAACATAACAATGTAAATAGAGTGCCTCCAATTGTGGAACACAAATAAAATTCCAAGTACTAGATTTAGGGAAACAGTTTAGTTTAGTTCAATATTTATAAAGGAGGATCTACAGAACTACTCGTTAATGTAAGATTTAAGTTTCATCTTGAAAACTGGGAGCGATTAAAAATAATTACATAGTGAGAAATCAAATTCTATATCTTAGGGCCAAGTTATAGACAAAATCTACAATAATCATTCTGTTTTCTTGAAATGCGGAATTAATATATTTTTTTCAGTTTCTAGTGTTGAATGAATGAACTTTAGAATGACATGGTACATTAGTAAAAAGACTCCCATCGAAATTATTGTTTAAAGAACATTACACAGCTAAAAGCACTTTATATTGATTCAAATCAGATAGGTTCAAAAGTAGTGACAGTTTGAAATAAATAGATTTATGGGTATTAAACAGTTGATTATACATAAATCCGAAACCATACTTCTGAGCTTTAATAATTCTCCCAGGTAACATTCAGTAGTTCCTCCCCATACAGCGATGCAGTAGAGCAGATTGGGCTCTATAAACAATATACACATATAAACAATATACCCAGCAGATATAAACAATATACCCAGCAGATATAAATAATATACCCAGCAGATATAAACAATATACCCAGCAGATATAAACAATATACCCAGCAGATATAAACAATATACCCAGCAGATATAAACAATATACCCAGCAGATATAAACAATGTACACATTATATTTGCAAGCAAACGGATTTTTTAGTTCATTTAATAATCCAAGCTAGATGGTGGTTAATGCAGAGCATGATCCTTAAATCTCAAATTTTTATCAACAATTAATGTTTTTAGTGCGGACAATTTATCTTTTACCAATGTAGATATTTTTAAAATGAGTTGTCTTTATGAGAGTATTCTATACTTAGTTTTCTCGACATTTATATTTATCTTGTTTTCCATAAGCCATTTATTAATATTCATCAGTTCATAATTAATAGTATATGAATTAAGAGGAAATTCTTTGGGTTTAGTTTGAATGACAGGGACATATCGTCTGCAAATAGAGCGAACTTTCAGATGAACATTTCAGATGAATTTGGAAAATCGTTAATGAATGAAATAAACAATAGCGAATCTAATACACAGCCCTGTGGAACACCCTGAGTCACATCTACATAACTAGAAGACGAAGTTCCAATGGTGACAAATTGGTTGCGTTCAAAAATCTCACTCAAAAATCTGCTATAAACAAACAAAAATTAGATTGGTCCATAATTCTTCATTTCTTGTTTCATTCATAAAATTAGGGGCAAACAAAGCTGTCTTTTGATTATCGAGAAACATATCTGAAGTAATAGATCCATTAATAATACATGTATAACAATAACACAACGAAATTATAGTATAACAACTATATTTTTCCAGCACAGAATGACACTCAAACCAAAATCCCTTCTATCAGGACGTAGGTTATGGAAACCTAAGAAGGTATACTGAAAACATTAGTTTGAAACAGGTACTATCTACTATAATTGTCGTTATTACTATTATTGTGTAGTCTGTTGAAGTGATTAAGATCAACATCTATATCAACAAATAGATTATTAGGTTTGAAGAAAAGCTACGTGAGAACTATGCTAAACAAAGTAACAGTTATAGAACATATAAAAAAATTACAACTGCATTTAATACAGGAGTAGCAAAGGAAATAATCGAGAAAGGAAGAGCTACATATATACCATCATTAGAAATAGTCAAATAAATAGCTATATATAATAATCATGATACCAAAAATTATAATTACAACCAAAATAGAAATAATTTGTGTTAAAGATAAAATAGCTACAGATTTTAAAGTTTTATACTCATATCTACAATCAAATAATGAAATAATTTGATGCAAAAAATCCAATCTGTTCAATAGTTTTTATTATAGTTTTTATTCTTATCATAGTTTGAAAATTTAAATGAATGAAACTACTATAACTAATCATAAACTTATTCAAAATATGATTCAATCATTCATGTAAATTCTTCATCATAGTAATTTTAATGCAAATGACACTTCAATTATTGTCCATAATTACGTATAATTAAACATCATTTCCTGGCTGGGTAGCACATTATAACTTTCTGCAACAAACCAGACTCTGTCGAAAAAATGATAATGATGATGACGGGAGTTCCGTCTCCAACCGTGATAAAAATGAACGTAAAGAAGGGCCTTTGACGGTAAAAAGAACTTTCTAAGTATGATGTTGAGACTTAAACCAAAATAATTCAATAAAATATAGCATTTTTTTAATTGAATACAAAATTTATAATTACATTTCATTAAAATAAAGTATTTTTTATAAATGAATACAAAATTTAATATTACATTTCAATAGAGTATGAGATTCATTTACGGGAAATTCCACCGATAATTTATATTATCACTGATGTAGTTTTTTTGATCCACGATCAAAAAAAATTCTCTTCACTATATATGTAGTTTAGAAAAATTAATTAATTAAATAACGAATATTTGAAGAAGGAATATTACCTGAATATAATTTTGTGGTAGTGGGAGAAGATAGAGTATAATGTCCCATTTTAATCTTTGGTTGACCTACCCAGAGGTGAACGCAGCGCCGCTACTTGTAGCGTGCGCTAATAGCAGCGCTTCTTTTTGTGTAGCGGCAGCGGCAGCGCCACTACTTCTGTGCTAATGTAGCGGTAGCGGCAGCGCCGCTACTTTTTTCAGAAGCGCTAGAGGTTTTTCGCGCTACAGCGCTGCTGCTTCTTTCAATATCAAAATATTAAAGTTATCTGAGGAATCTAGATAAAAGTCTATACAAGTGCGCGACCCATGATAGCTAATCAGTTGTAAGTGATATTCAGACAAATCCGCACTGAACGACCAACTGATATTCAAACAATGATTCCTAGTACGACCATAATAATGATACGAAATGTGAATATTCAATATTAAGACAAAACCGTCTATACGATCAACTTACACATCGTATTACGCTTTTGCGAGTAACTTTAGAAAATTGTAAGTAATTCAAATATTATTTTGGATGCTACTATCATTTTACTAAAAGTTACTCATTTTCAGCGTACTAAGCATAACACTTAAAATGCATAAATAAACTTTTTAAATAATTCTATATCTATTTTGGTAAGGTTTTCTAGACTCAGTGTTTAAAATATTTCATTTAACTCTCGCTTTCAAATTGATTATCCAATTCATTATCAGGTGAAGTACATAAATTAAAAAGAAAAAACAATGCTTAATATGATCATCTAAAGTAAATATGATACCGACCTACTATATTTCAAAAATCTATTAAATTTTTAAATAAATTACCAATTCTAAAATAAAATATAAATTGAAAATATTACATGTTAAATATGAAATTCAATAGAAATTAATGTAACAGCTCCTAAAAATCGAATTAAAAAGATAAAATAAAAAGAGGAAAGATGAACAAAGAAGTGACTCAAGAACAGTACAGAAACAGTCAAGTAAATGATCTGAATCTTTTCACAGTTACAACCATCCCCAATTTAATTTATGATATTACACCATTTCTAATTCCCACACTCAACCTCTGTAAACCCAAATAAAATAAATCTACCTATTATATTATCGTACTAATGTATTTATATTATATTATATATGATAATATAACAAGTGAAGCCTAATAATCTATATCTATTGTGATTTTTTTAGCAATAGCGTTCTTTTGTAGTTCAGCTGCTAATTTTAAGTCAATATCCGGTTTGATTTCGCCTCTTTTCCACCATTTCTAAAAGACGCTTATCCATCAAATCTGTCAATTTCTGAATTATATCTGACGTTATCGCCTTACAAGAGTCTTCAGTATCCTTCCAGAGCTCATCTTTCGACGAGAACTGACGTCCTCCCACATACACATTCTGCTTCAGGATGGTTTGAAGTTCTTCAATTGGGTTTGAATCTAGAGAGAGACTGGGCTATACCATCAACTTGTCATTGACAAACTTATTAATTCTCAGGAAACTCACAGTTCCCATAGTAGAGGGAGAAGGAGCGTTGTTATGTATGAAAATAACTTTTTTTTTATCGCAGCAGGTTTCCTTTTCAGCCAATGAACAAATCCACAATTCAAAAGACAAAAAGTTAATATAATTAGCAGAATTTATTTTTACTCCTCCTGGAATCCTGGAAGATCCGACCAGTTCATTTCCAATGGTCCCAGCCCAAATTATCACACCTCAACTTCCATGTTGACGTCAAATTCGTTGGCGATATATTGAGGCATGCTTTAGCCCATCAGTCAGGGCTGTCGAGAGTTTTCACGCATTTTGTCTTTGTAGACTACTGTTTGGTAATCAGTTTTAAGATACATCTCTGCCCATAGTAACCTTGTGTGTATCCTTAGAAAGAGGCCTGGTAACGGGTGAAAAATAAGAGGCAATTAGTTTCAGTATTCTACAGTGAGTGGTTTTTCCACACAGACACTTTTAAAAACTGCATCACTAGTTTCCAATGGTTTACTCTTGAGTTCTCTCTTGAACAAGGACAGTTATGTCTCGTAGCTATTTTACATTTGCTTCTATCCTTGCGTATAATCTTTTTTCAGGGGATCAACATTTAATTTCTACACTTTCTGAAAGAGTAGCGGTAGCGGCATCGCCGCTGCTTTTCAAAGTAGCGCTGCCCACCTCTGCACCTACCATACCTTTCTCGCTGTGGAATAAATTCTTTACGCTCTTTACATAACGAATATCCTGTTTCAAATTATGCACATACACATTTAATGGAATATATGTAGCTATGTGACACCGTGAAAATATCAGAGATCTTAGCAGGGATGTTCTCCAAAGTATCCATTTATTCCATGACAGTGCTACATGAGACAGAGTGTAATTGTTATTCTCACTCCCTGGATGAGCTAATATGATTGTCAGCTCAGAACCCACATCAGTTGTAGCTCTTGATGGCTAATGCAGAGTATGGATGTGTTTGCTTTCCAAGGCTATTGCCTTCATCTGCATCAGTCTGAATGATAAACTGTTTACACAGGAGTGATAGTACAATCTCCTAAGACTCTTGACACCATCTGTAACATGTTCAAGAGGTAGAGAAGCAGTTGATCTTACGATGACAACAAAACTGATTCTATTAAGTACTTGGCAGGTAATTTGTTCATTCCATTTAAAGTTGATTAGCCAAAGGAGACTGTTTGGAAGTAGTAATTTGGTGCAATTTTATTTACCTGTTAAATTCGTAATTAGTGGTTTTTCATAGTTCATCCTATTATTAAAGTGACACAAACTGTTTAAAAAAATTTTCACGAAAGCAAAATAACGGCCTCTTCGATCCAATGTATGTAATTGTATGAAAGTATGATGCGTTTCATATATACATGATATATAAAAGATTTTACCATGAGTTTCTACCCACAATTTAAAATTCTTTTAATTCCTGATCATAAATGCGGTGAATATTACCACCAAACTAATATTTTAATTGAATTTAACCTCAATGGACTTCTTTTTTCCGTTTTTTCCCCAACTCTAATGAGAAGTCATTTTCCCAACCTCGTTTGAAGTGAACACTAAAGCAAATGCAACGCAAACAAATTTTATCTGCGCCAGTTTTTGCTGCAGCGAGCGATAAATTGGGCAAAGATTCAATAGATTTTTAGATGAAGATCATACTATTTCACTGGGTTTGATTTCAACTGTTTCTGTCTTCATGAAAGAGAGAAAACATTTCGAAAAAAGTTCTGCCCTCTTTTTGCCAAGTTATCAGAAATAAGTTTGGTAATTATTATGAAGCAGAGATTTTAGAGTTAATGTGGATTCAAAAGTTTAACAAAAAGTTGTGTCTGGTCAATTCTTTAAAAATCTGTAACACCTTTTTGACCAAGTATTAAAGTGAGTAACACAAATAAAGATATATTTATTTAATGACACACCTTTTGAATGAAAATAAGCTTATAAAGAATTTTCTTACGGAAGTTCATAAAAGAAGTTACAAGTTTGGTAGATTTTATCAGTTGCACCAATATTTTATATCAGAGTTTATTGATATAATTCTCTATGATGTAAATAAATATCAAGATTTTGATTATTTCCAACAGTTAGATAAATAGGGAAAACATTAACCAAAATTTTCAAAATCTTGACTGTTTAGATATTATATAAAGTATCAAACAAAGAATAATATATAAAGCAGTATAAATGATTTTTCTTTACAATGCATTACTTGAATATGTAAATTTGTATAACATTTTTCAGTAAGTGCTATAAACGTTAGGTATATAATTAATTTGAATACGATACAAATACAATCAATTAACTTTCAAGTGTTTTCATTGACTATGTAGTGATAACGAAACACTGTAATCAGGTTAATTGAGGTTTCAATAAGCGTTGATAATATATTGATATAGTGTTACGAAAAATTGCTGACATTAATTAATTTTCCATTAAATAATTCAGTCTGAAATTAGATATAAATTCAATGATATAAAATACACTTTTTTAATGCAGCGGACTCTAAATTGGAGTATGGGTTATGAATAAAGTACATCTTATTAAAAGTATTTCATTAAATTCGATATATTTCATTCGAGTGGAAATTTGTAGCCTAGCCCTTAAAAGACTGACTGTGGAGTTTAAGCCTGACAAACCGAATTCATTCAATATAATAACACTATTCCCATCAATCTTCAGTAAATAAAATTCTGCCCAATGAAAAGGATAAAAGTTATCAGCTGACAAAAAAGCATATAATTCGAGCAGCTGGTTTCCTGAATATAAATGTGCAAAGAATCCTCTCAAATGTTGTCAGTTCAATTAGGGTTAACTCTTTAGTGACCTAGGGACTGACTCGTGTGAATCAGTTCTCATAGAAAATATATCAATGACTAAACTCTATTACGATTTTGATGCTGTATTTTCATGACTTTTACTTATCGAAACATCTTCTATATTTATATATGTCCTTTCAACTCATAGACGGACAATCAATATGACAAAGCCTACTTTTAAAAGATAATTACACATGATCAGACCAAAACAAAGTAGGTAAATGGTAATACACACTCATATTATAAGTTTGTTCCTGACTGCACTCACTTCTTGCTCTAAGTGCCTCGCCCGTCAATTAAACATTAATACCAGCTTACATACAGTTCTTTCTTATCTTTGCTTGTTAGTTTTATTTTAAATGGGTAATTGTCCTTTGTGTTTACCAATGCATGTGAAAATAACAAATGAAGGTTCTAATGATAAAAATATTGAAAAGTAAATTCATTATTATTTTATAAGAATTTTAGTATATTTACAACAATTAGCTTTAATTTTTCAGTATAGGATGTACATTGTACAATTTCTTTTTCCATTTTCTTTTTTATTTTTTCTCTTGAGATTTTAATAAGTTAGTAAATAATAATTATATTTCATGTTCATTATTAATATCTCACATTTACACTTTAATAAAAAATATACATAGAAAGATTGGGTCGATTTAATATCGTTCCATAAGTTTTTCTCTGGGCTCAGGTTGATGCGCAAACACTTAATTTTCTGTTTATATTCAGTTCAAATATTTGAGAACTACTTTAAATTCTACGTTGTTTAAAAATGTATTTCCATTTTCAATTTTTATCTAATTTTAATTCTTCTTTTTTGAAAAATAAAATACAATGGATTGACAATTTTTTTGTTTCTAGTGGAAAAATACTGTCTTTTTAAACCAAAAAAAAAAATGAAATAGATAAACAAATTACAAAGGATTGTCAAAATAGATTTTTTTCTTGAAAAACGCAGTCTTTTTATGAGAAGGAGAATGAAGGTAGGTAAAAATATTTCTTTGCTAAATTTTTCGGATATAAAAATCCATTAGCCGTGAAATTTCTTCATGACGCACTCTTAGGTAATTTTATATAATATAGTTATTTACCAAAATGACCGAAAATTCTTAATTTATTTTAATCATATACGGCTTATTTTTCTACTCTGTTTGATGAAGGTGAGAGCCAATCCAATTTTAGCTAATTACTCCCCCAATGAAGACTGCTCTTCTCTTTGAAATCAGAGGCGCCAAGACAAATCTCGTCTGATGAGAACCTAACTAGCAATTTGGCATCAATTGTTTGCTCAGCTCCACCTCCAGAATTGTAAATGAGTGTCTCCATTATACTTAGCGACGGAAAATGAAAATAACACATAATTTGTCATCTGCAACTGATGAAAATTCGTTATGCTTCTTTGAAAGATTTAATTCTATTGACTTCATTTTCTATTTAAACTGGTCGGTGAAATAATTAGGTGGAAACTATATAAATGACGTATCATTCGGGAATAAATCGATCATTCATAATGGTGAATGAAATAATACAAACAAAAATTATGATATCCCTGTTCATATTTTATCATGTTCCAGTGCGGAAATACGAGACTTGGGTGTAAATATTTTGCTGACATGGCTCTTTTCATACTTTCGTAAACTATTGTGATCGGTAATTAAGTGAAGAAGTTTAAAGATCGCCAAATTCTGAGATGAGAAAAGTTAAATTGGAATTATTTGGAGATATATATTGTCTAGCTAATTAGCAAATTTCTCCCGAAAAGTATGTTCCTCATACTCATATAAGGGCTTAATCCTAAATTTATACCTTTTTTTCATTGTAAATTTGTATTTTGTACTTTTTTTTAGTTCAATAAAAATGTTTCAATTATTGTGAAGATCTTCATTGCAACCAAGAAGTTTATCATGACCAAACAATAATTGACTTCAAATTCATGGAATACTCCTTTTTCTAGAGATTAAGTATATTCCATTTTTTTAATATAGATAGAAGATTATTCATCAGAATTAGATTGTTTTTTCTTTGTACATGCTTTAAAATATTGTTTTATGAATAATAAAAAACATGCGATTCAATTTACTATTGATACATATATTGAAAAAGATATTTTGATATATAAAAATTTAATCACTTTCAACTTTTAATAATATTTTTGAATCCTTTCGCCGCGGACTTTTTCTTACTCATGGTTTGAACTTTTCAACGTTTTTTTCTGTTTTGGATGGTATTAGATAATTCTAAAATGATGACAGTTTATATTTCTCAATTTATCATTTTACGTGTGAGACTCATATATGTCCCACTTATGGTCAACTTATGGTCCCACTTGTGGTCAACGGCGCTTGACTAGTGAAATATATATATATATCCCACTAAAACGTATAACACTAAAACGTATAATATATAATTTAACATTTTATTATTTCTTTTTGAGAATTAACCCATTTTCCCCAATTTTTTGAGAATGCCCATTAAAATCGGATAATAACTGATTCATTCATACTAACGGTATTCATTCCTATAGTTAAATCTTCCACTGAAAGATTTACCATCTTCATGACCTCAAAATGCTTCTCATGACTCTAATTCACAGGTTGTCTGTATTTCAACAAAGAACATGAGAATTAGTCCCTTAAAATGGCCTGACTGCCTCCCTATAATCAGAAGAAGGAATAGAATAATGATATACCAGTCACATTTTCACGGTTGGATGTGATGTCTTGGAGAGAAATAATTAACTGTTCTGCTAATTTGGAATGATAGTTCTATGCAAATTATATATTTTAAATTTTGTAATAACTAGTTAAAAAGTCAGCTATGTGTCCCAGGCAATATTGGGAATGTTGTAACAATATTGGGAATGTTGTAACAATATTGGTAATGTTGTAACAATATTGGAAATGTTGTAACAATATTGGGAATGTTGTAACAATATTGGGAATGTTGTAACAATATTGATAATGTTGAAACAATATTGGAAATGTTGTAACAATATTGGTAATGTTGTAACAATATTGGTAATGTTGTAACAATATTGGTAATGTTGTAACAATATTGGTAATGTTGTAACAATATTGGGAATGTTGTAACAATATTGGTAATGTTGTAACAATATTGGTAATGTTGTAACAATATTGGTAATGTTGTAACAATATTGGTAATGTTGTAACAATATTGGGAATGTTGTAACAATATTGGCAATGTTGTAACAATATTGGCAATGTTGTAACAATATTGGCAATGTTTTAACAATATTGGCAATGTTGTAACAATATTGGCAATGTTGTAACAATATAGGGAATTTTGTAACAATATTGGGAATGTTGTAACAATATTGGTAATGTTGTAACAATATTGGTAATGTTGTAACCATATTGGCAATGTTGTAACAATATTGGTAATGTTGTAACCATATTGGCAATGTAGTAACAATATTAGTAATTTTGTAACAATATTGGCAATGTAGACCAAAGAAACATGGTTACCTGAGTAATTAATAAAATGTTATATATTCGTATGCATAGTCTGTTGTGAACACTTTATTCTATTTACAACTAGATTATGTGCACTCGGTAGAGTGCATACCTTCGCCTCTGTTTTGACCTGTTCTCTCCCAAAATTTAAGAAACTGCTAACTGGATAATAACCAATCGTCCCACCAAGTTTCATGCAATATGGTAAAACACTTTTCGAGTTATCGAGTTATAAATTACCTTGAACTTGACCTTTGACCGGATCGCTTCCAAAATTCTACCAGATCGTTCCTGGACATTGACCAATCGTCCCATCAAATTTCAGACAATTTGGTTGAATACTTTTAGAGTTATTGAATTACAAATGGCCTGACCATTGTCTTTGACCTTTGACCCGATCGTTCCCAAAATCTAAAAAAATGGTTCCTGTATATTGACCGATCGTCCCACCGAGTTTTATGCAATATGGTTCAATACTTTTTCAGTTATAAATGACTATGACCTTGACCTTTGACCGGGTCGCTCCGATAATTTTAGCAGTAGGTCACTGGACATGGACCAATCGCTTCACCAAATTTCAGGCAATTTGGTTGAATACTTTTTCAGTTAATCGGATAACAAGATGATAAATAAATAAATAAATAAATTCCGATGAAAATATGACCTTCCCGCATTCTGCGAAGGTAATAACAGTTAAAGTTACACTTTCACTCTTTATAAACGCATTTGAATGAAAATAACCTTATGTATAAAATAATAGCATTTGTCCTTGAAAAAAATATAATGAAAAAATTATTAGTTATATATTCAATGATTATTTTATAGTATTAATCATTCTTTCACATTATATATAGTATCTAGTATTCCTATTTTTTCACCTTGAATTTATACTGAAAAAATACAGCATGTAAATAAATCCTCATACCTATTTATTGAATCAGACTAAACATTAATATACTAATTTCCATTCATTATACTACCAACAATGTGAAAACAAACAGTTCTTATTTCCATTTCAAGCAGAATACTATGTAAACAGTAATATTCAGCAATTCTAACTATAAACCAACCAAATTAATATATAAATTAAGATTGAAATTGTACAGTACAATGTCCTATATCAAAGAATTACTTATTCAAATGTTACATCGTTATAACTATTTTATTTATCTTAATCTATTCATTGAATTAAATAATCATATTAAGTGTATTATAGGTAATTATTTACAGGCGATCAAGTAGTAAAATTGATAGGGTTGGACGGGGTATCACTGCGCACAATCCTGCAAACTCTGTATTTACTCGAAAACTAAAGGTACAAGAGAATCTCTTTTTCTCGTGATGAAATGGTCATGAATGAGGATGGTTCTCAACACATATTTAATGAATCTGCAAAAAATTTAACACTTAAATTTTACGCAACTAGTTAACTACTTATATCAAGTAATATAATGCGATCGTACGTTTTGTTTTAATCAATATTTAATTCAATGAGCTCTCACCCCCCCCCCCTAAATACCCACTCTCCCTATTTTAATACCCCCACATCAAGTTGCATAGCTACTACGATCGTAAGTTTATTGTTAATCAAATTTATAATTAAATAACACCTTATTCAATATTTATACCTTTATTAAGAGCTAAAAACTCATATTTTTTATATTTATGAACATACAAATATGGTTATTAATGATGCGCAGTGATACTCCTCTACCTCTTAATTATCTGGGGTATCACTGCGCTCAGTTGTGGCCGTAAAACCGGTGAAACTGAGAAGTTGATTATTTGACATACTGTAACTGTTATTGATATTGATAACATGTTCAAATTATATGAATCTATAAATCTTGGTAAAAGAGATAATGGAGAGTTTGCGGGATTTAAAAATCACCAGCGCAAACTTCTTTCAGATCATTCTGAGAGCACTACATATATCGTGACTTAACTCTAGAAATACTAATATGATAATGGTGCTTCATGATGTATGTGGGAGAAAAGAAGATGTTGGAACTGATGGTGCAATCAGATTTAGGCTAAAACAAGTAGTTTTTAAATTATACGGGGTGCGGAGTGATACCCCATAAAAAGGGTATGCGCAGTGATACCCCGTCTGACCCCAAATGTAGGAAATTGTATTGTAAAAGAAAATTAAAATATTTTAATGCATGCCATCAATAATTTATTAATAAATAATGTATAGTAAAATTTAAACAGCATATTGTTTTTCTATACTAGTTTTATAATAACAATATATTTTTTTCTTTACAATATCTATAATAACAGCATATTGTATTCACACACACATATATGTCATATACATCATATCCAATACAAAATGGACATGCAACTATTCAGATTTTAATCAATTCACAATTGTTGTACGTATTTACTTTCATCAATTCAATTCTTCGAATATCTTTTTGGATTTAAAACTTGATCCTATTGTATTCAAGACTATGTATATATTTTGTTCTATAATATGAGAACAAATGAAAACCGCACAGATCTCTTTTAAAGGTTTTGTAGAAATAGTCGTAGTAGCTTTTGAAAATGGTATTTTTAATTCCGTAATCGTTTATCCTCTAATGAGTGAAGTGGTATATTCGTAATTATTTATTTACTATGTTTGTATTAAAAATACAATAAAGTCAAGGTTGTACATAGGCATCTTAATATGATATTTATAACTCACAAGGTGACATTTCAAGAGGACATGAAAATGTCGATACCCTATAGGAAATTAGGTTGGTGCTGTAGAATATTAAGAAATGCTTCCCTATTAAAATTCTGAACCGGAATGAAAAATCCTTTTCTTTTCTCTATATATTTTAGAATCTTTAAAATATATTTTCAAGCTCTCCTTAATTCATTTTACTAATAAGTGGAGTAAATTAGAAGGCCTAAGTCTTTCAACAAGGATTTATTGAATTAATATTATAATTTAATACGAATTTAATATGGATATATATCGTCACATCAACATTATGAAGCAGTAATATGGAAATTAAACAAATGAAGAATAAATAAGGTTGATGAGCTATTCAGCATTATCAGTAACATAAATTAAGTGTAAATGAAGGTACTCTTATCAGATATACCCTTTACCAAATTTACCAGGCGCTGATATACCCTCCTTTCCATTTATTTCACTGCTAGTACATTACTCCCAATGATAAGAAACATAGGCCTGCTTGACATTTTCCCGATTGATTTATAAACGCTCAATGATTAATGAACAGTTCCATGATTCCGAAATGCAATAGATATTGGAAGATGATTTGCCGCTTATTGATAGCTTGCTAGCATTCTATTGATTGATTGGCTTATTTTAAAGTATTGGTAATCATGATTGATAGTTAGTTTGGTTTTTATAGAATAAATCATGTTTTTAATATTAAATTAGAGAAATACCCTAGATTTTGAATGGTTACCTTATTAAATAATTAAGATTACTTTCTATATTTTTACAGAATTCTGAAAAATATTGCAAATTGTATAATTGTAATATTAAAACATATAATAAGTGTTGCAATCATGTTTTAGTTATGTCATATTTATTTATTCAACAACTAATACTAAAAATGAACACATGGCAATTATTACCAATTTGATAAAACTCGTTTGTATTGATGAACTACATTGGAAATGTAGAACGTTATGATGTAAATAATATCTTTTATATTGATTATTAATTAATCCTGAATGAATTATAAGCTGTATCACTAGCTCTATTAAAAACCTAACCGAACTAATCACAATTTGATTGAAAAAGGACTCCCACATCACTGATTAATTAAAAAAAAATAACAGATTGATGAATCATTTCTGGTAAAATTAAAAATATCCGCGTGTTTTCCTTTGACTAATTTTTTCATCCAAATTGATAGTTATTAAACAGAACATTAATCACTTCTTATATAGTCAGATATATTCGTAATTCTATTATACTCAATAGAAATAATTATTTGCTTTATCGGTAAAACAATAATATTTTATGAAATATTCTACATGACCGGAGTATGAATTAATATATATTATATAAATTCCCTTTTGCGCTTTATTTCTTGTTTTTGGAGTAAAACATGTATTTAAAACCAAACCACCTAAACCAGATTGAAATTTTGTATACCAGTTGGTACTACAATAATTAGCTGCTAAATCTGCCATTACATTTTCCCTTTAATTAAACACCAATGAGTTTGATTGTTGAAAGGGCAAAAGGTTTGATAATTGATATTATCATGATGTGGGAAACGATATTTTAATGTAATACATTTTTAGTATGAATATATGTTATTAAATCAAAATTATGAAGCAGTAATATGGAAATTAAATAATTGAAGTACAAATATAGTTACTGAATTATGTACTATTTGAGGGTGAACGAAATGAAAAATGTTCTAATGTTAAATAAGTATTTTATCCAATTCACTGACAGAAAGGAATTTTTTTGACTTAATGATAAAAAAAACAATAAGAATAACTTAAATTGAAATTTACATATATGCGGTGAATTGAGTTGCGGTGAACTTTCCATGCTGTGAATTGAGTTGCGATGAACTTTCCATGCGGTGAATTGAGTACAGTGAACTTTCCGGCGGTGAATTGAAGGCGGTGAACTTTCCTGTAATCGCGCGCAATTCTGGCACACGTCACTAATGTTTACAGATAACTGATTCTAGCGAGACATTCACCCTTATGTTCTCAACCACACCTGATGCCTAGATCACTGACTTACACCTAATATATTTAAAAAAAATGCCCATAATATGATTAACTTACCATTCATCACCTTCATTCTTGTCTAATTATTGTGTGTAATCCTGTAAGAAAGTAAATGTCCTGAAAAGACAACTACCAACAGTTTTAGAATTAAAATAAATATTTTTCCATGAGTGCTGGTTCTCCCAAACCAGCGGTCAGGTTTCTAGGGTTAAGACAAAAGTCCATTATTTACTCCTTTAATCAAATATTCATATGAAAACCCTCTTCCCCTAACTTCAGACAAGAGCCAAAGATCAAATATTCACTCTCCAGCTTAATCATTTCTGTTGTATGCACCGTTTTACTGATTAATTCATGTCTTGAAGTGCTGCTTCTATTCAGTTATTTTTAGTTCGGGTCTCAAACATTGCACCAATCAGATGAATCTACCAGTCATCTGTTTAATAAACCAGAACACTGTGCATGTTACTTATGAATACGATTAATAATGCTTGTCTATACTGCATTATAATCAAATGATATTAATATTATACTAAGTATTCTCATTCAATGTATTCGAGTTTATAGTCAACAACCCAAATAAAAAGTTATGGTGGGGCCACCGAAAAATAATAGAGAGCTCCTATTATGATAGTAGGAACTCTCTTGGAATGAATATGGGGAGATCCAAATAAAATATTCCTATATCGCAAAATTGAGGAAGATAATGTTTTAATCGGCATTTATATATTTATTATAAATCTTGTTATTCGCATAACTCAAAAGTCTATCCAACCAAATTGCCTGAAATTTGGTAGGACGATTGGTCATTATCCAGGAACCATTTGATGAGCTTTTGGGACCAAACGGGTCAAATGTCAAAGGTCAAGGTCACGAGTAGGTCTAAAAGAAAAAAACGTGTAGCAGTGGCGAAGGTATGCGCTCTAAAATTACCTGTTCTAATCTATATATGAATGTTATTAGGGGTACCTTTAAAATTTTAATAAGAAATATATAATACAAATATTACGTGACAATGAAGCCGGTGATTAATTAATGTAATTTCAGATTTTAGTTTGTCTTTGATTTTTATCATACTTGAATATAAATAGTGTTCATTGCGTTAATAATTCTATATTTCCTTCCTATCATAGGCTCACAACTAGTCAAAAGTCCTTTTCATATCAAGGTCCATCTAACTGGAATACTATTCCTCTAGATATTAGAAATAGCTCTTCCTTATTCATTTTTAAAAAGAAATATAAACAATACCTTTTGGACTTTTATTTATTGTAGTATGCTAGGAATCATTATTTTTTTTCTCTTTTCTCACTTCTGTTCTTTTTGATGTCTTTTTTTTTAATGTTCTCATATTATATCATATTATATTCGAATGCTTTAATTAGATAGTGCCTAAAAAGTTTAGTTACTTTTGTAACTAATACTTCGTATAGGCTTGGAATAATAATGTAGTGAATGTTTGTTGTTTTTATGTAAATTTGATGTGTTTTTTTTCAATAAAGATTATTATTATTATTATTATTATTATTATTATATAGAAAAATAAATTATAATCAAAGTATTCATATTTCACACAATGAATTAATTTTTATATCAAATTAAGATTACATTAACTATAGTGATATTCCTATTCTTTTTTAATACACCGAATTACAATATTGTTTACCTATTAAATACATCTCATTGAATCATTGCAATACAAATAACCAATGAAGACAGAGTGAAACAAGACAAAGAAATACTTTCAAAGTTACCACATTTCGACGTTCTTGTTCCCAAAGGAGAAACTAAGGATAAAATATTAGATTGCGTACAGTTACAAAGGAGGAAAATGAAGCGAAATAAACCAAAGGTAATTGGTTCGGGTGAAAAGGAACACCTTTGATTGTACCTCAATTGCTAGGGTTTCACTTCGCCAGCACCTCAGTTCACCTGATTGGGAGGTGGCGGGGGCTGGTCCAAATATTAAATAAAATTGAAAATATCTGATAGAATTTCATTTCGGCAAATTAGAATTCATGGATAGCATTCTTCTGAATATATTATTTTTCAAAATTATTGATTTAAATCGATCAGTTCACATATTTGTTTTAATAATATTATTTGTTAGATATCCGAGGTTCCTAACATGCATTGGACATCACTGTGAGTGTTGTCCCTAATCCTGCAAGTTGTTCAATAGATTTCTGTAGTGTTTGGGATAAGCAAATTGCTAACTGAGTTATAACATCATTATGACATTGACCCTGTGTGTCAGTGTGGTTGTAACCTGATTGCTAATCAAATCCATGCTTTGGCTATTGATTTCAGATCAAATTAGGGTGTCAACAGTACCGCCAACATGGAATGGCTAACACTATGGCATTTGTGGATGAATTTTTGTGGCATTTTGCTGTGTAATTTTCATCTTGGACTATCGTGTTAATAAGTTCTTTCAGTGAAAATTTTCTCATTTAAATATGGGGTTAGTGCTCTTGAACAACTATTATTATTCATAAAAATTAGTTATATTATATATTTCATGGACTCGGTCTATATATAGATATAAAATATAAAAGTATAATTAAAAAATTTCACTAAAAATATATTTTTTCTCGATCTACAATAATTCAAATTTTACATTATTACATTATGTGACAAAAAATATGTTAACAAATTTCTAAAGTGTTCATATAAAAATATGTACAGTCGGACGGGGTATCACTGCGCACAATCCCGCAAACTCTGTATTTTCTCGAAAACTAAATGTACGGGAGAAACTCTTTTTCTCGTGATGAAATGGTCATGAATGAGAATGGTTCTCAACTAGTTTCGAAGTAATAGCAAAATAAATAAAATACTTATTGGCAATTTTTGTGCGTAACTTTTAGTGAGTGCATTGGGGTATCACTGCGCACATGAAGGGGTATTACTGCGCATTGCATATATACAGCACTTCTCTCTCCTACCGAAATACCTCCTGTCCCCATTTTAATGCTCCTTCTCCCCCCTATCTAAACCCCCTTCTTTCCCCATCTAAATATCCTTCTCCTCCCATCTTAATCCCCCTCTCTTCCCATCTAAATCCCCCTCTCCTATCATTCTAATCACACTCTCTCCTCATCAAAACCTTCCTCTCTTCCCATCTAAATTTTCTCTCTTCCCCATCTATTTCCCTCTCTCCCCCATCTATTTCCCCCTCTCCCACATCTAAATCCTCCTCTCCCTCATCTGAACGTCTGTATTTCCCTCTCTACATGCCCTCTACCCAATCTACTTGTCCCTTGCTTTTTAAACACATATTTAATGAATCTGCAACAAATTTAACAATTAAATTTTACGCAACTAGTTAACTACTTATATCAAGTAATATAATACGATCGTACGTTTATTGTTAATCAATATTTAATTCAAAAAGCTCTCACCCCTACCCTAAATACCCACTCTCCCTATTTTAATACCCCCACATCATGTTGCATAGCTACTACGATTGTAAGTTTATTGTTAATCAAATTTATAATTAAATAAAACCTTATTCAATATTTATGGCTTTATTAAGAGCTAAAAACTAATATTTTTTATATTTATTCACATACAAATATGGTTATTAATGATGCACAATGATACCCCTCTACCTCTAAATTATCTGGGGTATCACTGCGCACGGTTGTGTCAGGAAAACAGTTGAAACTGAGAATTTGAAAATTTTATTGTTTGTGCTAACATGTTAAAACAAAGTGAATCTATAAATCTTGGTAAAAGAGTTATTGTAGAGTTGGGGGATTTAAAAATCACCAGTGCAAACTTTTTTCAGATCGTTTGAGAGCACTACATATATCGCAATTTAACTCTAGAAAGATTCATAGGATAATGGTGCTTCATGATGTTTATTTAGGCTAATACAAGTGGTTTTAAAATTATAAGGGGTGCGGAGTGATACCCCATAAAAGGGTATGCGCAGTGATACCCCGTCTGACCCTATAGCTTTCAATAAGCTAGAATTTGTTACCACTTCACAATAAGAATTGAAAGTTAAACTATTAAGAAATAAGAATTTTCAAAGGTAAAGAACTCATTTTTTCTACAATAAATTGATTGTTATCCTGGCCTATTCTTTCTCTGCGTTATGAAAAGGCCTTTTGTTTCATTATTTTATGGTGTAATTGCTCGGAACAATAAATATTATATTATAAGATTCGAAGTAATACGATAAAAATACTGATACAAAATTAAAAGAAAAAATAATGCAATTTACAATTTAAAAATATTTTCGTGTTATTCCTTTAACGCCTAATATAAATTGTATACCAGACTATATATAGATCTATATTAGAAAAATAACCTTTTTAATGAGAAAGAACTTCTAATGTCCTTTGGGAAGAACTTTGGGTGGTTCGAAATCTCAAATTATTATGTGGCATAGCTTACATTTATTTGTACGCTTCTTATTGCTTAAGTATGATTATATGGAATAAATTTAAACATTATTTGATGTTTTTCTAATGTCCTCCTTAAAGGACGGTAGTCGTTTAAGAGTATTGAACACATATTAATATCCCAGTGAAGAATTACCTACCAATTTCATATACTATCTATATTTCAAATAGTACCTATATTTCAAATAGTACCTATATTTCAAATAGTACCTATATTTCAAATAGTACCTATATTTCAAATAGTACCTATATTTCAAATAGTACCTATATTTCAAATAGTACCTATATTTCAAATAGTACCTATATTTCAAATAGTACCTATATTTCAAATAGTACCTATATTTCAAATAGTACCTATATTTCAAATAGTACCTATATTTCATATAGTACCTAATTTCAAATAGTACCTATATTTTAAATAGTACCTATATTTCAAATAGTACCTATATTTCATATAGTACCTATATTTCATATAGTACCTATATTTCATATAGTACCTATATTTCATATAGCTAGTACCTATATTTCAAATAGTACCTATATTTCAAATAGTACCTATATTTCATATAGTACCTAATTTCAAATAGTACCTATATTTCAAATAGTACCTATATTTCAAATAGTACCTATATTTCAAATAGTACCTATATTTCAAATAGTGTCTATATTTCAAATAGTACCTATATTTCAAATAGTACCTATATTTCAATATAGTACCTATATTTCAAATAGTACCTATATTTCAAATAGTACCTATATTTCATATAGTACCTAATTTCAAATAGTACCTATATTTCAAATAGTACCTATATTTCAAATAGTACCTATATTTCAAATAGTACCTATATTTCAAATAGTACCTATATTTCAAATAGTACCTATATTTCAAATAGTACCTATATTTCAAATAGTGTCTATATTTCAAATAGTACCTATATTTCAAATAGTACCTATATTTCAATATAGTACCTATATTTCAATATAGTACCTATATTTCAAATAGTACCTATATTTCAAATAGTACCTATATTTCAAATAGTACCTATATTTCAAATAGTACCTATATTTCAAATAGTACCTATATTTCAAATAGTACCTATATTTCAAATAGTACCTATATTTCATATAGTACCTAATTTCAAATAGTACCTATATTTCAAATAGTACCTATATTTCAAATAGTACCTATATTTCAAATAGTACCTATATTTCAAATAGTACCTATATTTCAAATAGTACCTATATTTCAAATAGTACCTATATTTCAAATAGTACCTATATTTCAAATAGTACCTATATTTCAAATAGTACCTATATTTCAAATAGTACCTATATTTCAAATAGTACCTATATTTCAAATAGTACCTATATTTCATATAGTACCTAATTTCAAATAGTACCTATATTTTAAATAGTACCTATATTTCAAATAGTACCTATATTTCATATAGTACCTATATTTCATATAGTACCTATATTTCATATAGTACCTATATTTCATATAGCTAGTACCTATATTTCAAATAGTACCTATATTTCAAATAGTACCTATATTTCATATAGTACCTAATTTCAAATAGTACCTATATTTCAAATAGTACCTATATTTCAAATAGTACCTATATTTCAAATAGTACCTATATTTCAAATAGTGTCTATATTTCAAATAGTACCTATATTTCAAATAGTACCTATATTTCAATATAGTACCTATATTTCAAATAGTACCTATATTTCAAATAGTACCTATATTTCATATAGTACCTAATTTCAAATAGTACCTATATTTCAAATAGTACCTATATTTCAAATAGTACCTATATTTCAAATAGTACCTATATTTCAAATAGTACCTATATTTCAAATAGTACCTATATTTCAAATAGTACCTATATTTCAAATAGTGTCTATATTTCAAATAGTACCTATATTTCAAATAGTACCTATATTTCAATATAGTACCTATATTTCAATATAGTACCTATATTTCAAATAGTACCTATATTTCAAATAGTACCTATATTTCAAATAGTACCTATATTTCAAATAGTACCTATATTTCAAATAGTACCTATATTTCAAATAGTACCTATATTTCAAATAGTACCTATATTTCATATAGTACCTAATTTCAAATAGTACCTATATTTCAAATAGTACCTATATTTCAAATAGTACCTATATTTCAAATAGTACCTATATTTCAAATAGTACCTATATTTCAAATAGTGTCTATATTTCAAATAGTACATATATTTCAAATAGTACCTATATTTCAAATAGTACCTATATTTCAAATAGTACCTATATTTCAAATAGTACCTATATTTCAAATAGTACCTATATTTCAAATAGTACCTATATTTCAAATAGTACCTATATTTCAAATAGTACCTATATTTCAAATAGTACCTATATTTCAAATAGTACCTATATTTCAAATAGTACCTATATTTCAAATAGTACCTATATTTCAAATAGTACCTATATTTCAAATAGTACCTATATTTCAAATAGTACCTATATTTCATATAGTACCTATATTTCAAATAGTACCTATATTTCAAATAGTACCACTATTATTTCAAATAGTACCTATATTTCAAATAGTGTCTATATTTCAAATAGTACATATATTTCAAATAGTACCTATATTTCAAATAGTACCTATATTTCAAATAGTACCTATATTTCAAATAGTACCTATATTTCAAATAGTACCTATATTTCAAATAGTACCTATATTTCAAATAGTACCTATATTTCAAATAGTACCTATATTTCAAATAGTACCTATATTTCATATAGTACCTAATTTCAAATAGTACCTATATTTTAAATAGTACCTATATTTCAAATAGTACCTATATTTCATATAGTACCTATATTTCATATAGTACCTATATTTCATATAGTACCTATATTTCATATAGCTAGTACCTATATTTCAAATAGTACCTATATTTCAAATAGTACCTATATTTCAAATAGTACCTATATTTCAAATAGTACCTATAATTCATATAGTACCTAATTTCAAATAGTACCTATATTTCAAATAGTACCTATATTTCAAATAGTACCTATATTTCAAATAGTACCTATATTTCAAATAGTGTCTATATTTCAAATAGTACCTATATTTCAAATAGTACCTATATTTCAATATAGTACCTATATTTCAAATAGTACCTATATTTCAAATAGTACCTATATTTCATATAGTACCTAATTTCAAATAGTACCTATATTTCAAATAGTACCTATATTTCAAATAGTACCTATATTTCAAATAGTACCTATATTTCAAATAGTACCTATATTTCAAATAGTACCTATATTTCAAATAGTACCTATATTTCAAATAGTGTCTATATTTCAAATAGTACCTATATTTCAAATAGTACCTATATTTCAATATAGTACCTATATTTCAATATAGTACCTATATTTCAAATAGTACCTATATTTCAAATAGTACCTATATTTCAAATAGTACCTATATTTCAAATAGTACCTATATTTCAAATAGTACCTATATTTCAAATAGTACCTATATTTCAAATAGTACCTATATTTCATATAGTACCTAATTTCAAATAGTACCTATATTTCAAATAGTACCTATATTTCAAATAGTACCTATATTTCAAATAGTACCTATATTTCAAATAGTACCTATATTTCAAATAGTGTCTATATTTCAAATAGTACATATATTTCAAATAGTACCTATATTTCAAATAGTACCTATATTTCAAATAGTACCTATATTTCAAATAGTACCTATATTTCAAATAGTACCTATATTTCAAATAGTACCTATATTTCAAATAGTACCTATATTTCAAATAGTACCTATATTTCAAATAGTACCTATATTTCAAATAGTACCTATATTTCAAATAGTACCTATATTTCAAATAGTACCTATATTTCAAATAGTACCTATATTTCAAATAGTACCTATATTTCAAATAGTACCTATATTTCAAATAGTACCTATATTTCAAATAGTACCTATATTTCAAATAGTACCTATATTTCAAATAGTACCTATATTTCAAATAGTACCTATATTTCAAATAGTACCTATATTTCAAATAGTACCTATATTTCAAATAGTACCTATATTTCAAATAGTACCTATATTTCAAATAGTACCTATATTTCAAATAGTACCTATATTTCAAATAGTACCTATATTTCAAATAGTACCTATATTTCAAATAGTACCTATATTTCATATAGTACCTAATTTCAAATAGTACCTATATTTTAAATAGTACCTATATTTCAAATAGTACCTATATTTCATATAGTACCTATATTTCATATAGTACCTATATTTCATATAGTACCTATATTTCATATAGCTAGTACCTATATTTCAAATAGTACCTATATTTCAAATAGTACCTATATTTCAAATAGTACCTAAATTTCAAATAGTACCTATATTTCATATAGTACCTAATTTCAAAT